>JAKSZP010000044.1:0-284054 GCA_022478985.1 Massospora cicadina | reverse complement strand
TACCAGTCCTATGGTAGGTCGCGGCACAAAGGGGAGCACCAGTGGAGCGGTGTGTTTTGAGTTAGTAAAACGTGGACGTGGGCGAGCAGATGGGCCGGGTTGGGAACTACTTGCTGGGTCCCAGCAGTTCTGAAACCAACCAAGGAGGATGATTTCAGTTTTGGAGGCGTTCAGTGCCGCGTTGCTTACCCGGGAATATTCCTGGATGAGGGCTTCAAGCGCGCATGCATCTTTGTTATTAGACACCCTCACCACGCAATCATCTGCAAATGCCATCATCATGACTGGGGTTTGGCCTGGCACATGGACCCCAGTGAGTTGGGCATTCACATTTCGCAGTAGTGGGTCAAGGCTGAAATTGTATAAGAGTGGGCTGAGGGGGTCCCCTTGTCGCAGGCCCCTTTGAGGACGGACTACTTCCGTTAGGAAACCTGGGCCGCGCACTGCCATTGTTGCAGATTCCATGAGCAGCATCACCCAGTTAATGAAGCGGGGAGGTAGGCGGAATTGTTGGAGGCAGGCCCTAAGGTATTCCCAGTTTACTCTATCATAGGCCTTTTGTTGGTCCAAGAATACAAGTGCCCCAGAGGCTGTGGACTGACACACATTAGCCACAGAGTGCACGTTATCCCAAATCGACCTTCTGGGGATGAAACCAAATTGTTCTGGGGAGATGGTGGCAGATGATACAGTCCCTAAATGGTTAGCCATGATTTTAGTTAAAATTTTGGTGTCTGTGTTTGTTAGAGAAATGGGGCGCCAGTTGGCTAAGTCTAGCCTATCCCCTTTCTTGAAGATTGTGACTGTAAAGGCCTCATGTCCTCCTGGTAGGAGGCGCGTATACAACAGGCTTTGGTTGAGTGAGGGTAGCAGCATTGGGGATATATATTCAAAATATTTTTTGTAGAACTCATATGGAATGCCATCTGGGCCTGGGCATTTTCGTTTTGGCGCACCGCGAATGGTAGTCCATAGTTCATTTGGAGTAATTAAATTCTTTATTTCTGGGTATCGGAAAATGGTGCGGATATGAGCTCGGTCAAGAAATTCCGCCATTTCAGCTGGCTGAATTGGTTTGGCTTGGTATAACTTGGAGTAATATCTTTGCATTTCGATTAACACTTCAGCAGGTGTATCCACAATAGAATTATCCAATCTTTGCACATGTGTACAGGCCATGCTCTAACGTGGTGCAAAAATTTTTTTGAAGAAGTATGTGGTGCACTTGTCACCTTTAGTGATGCGTGTGGCCCTGTATTGGACACAAACCCGATGTTTGTGTTGCCTTTCAAGTGCGTTGAGGTGGGCGGCTGCCTCCACCCTCTTCTGGCCCCATGCAGGGCTATATCCTGAGGCTGGAATGTTGGACTCCAAGTGGGCCAATTCCGCCAGCGCGTGTGATATAACCACCGATGTGGCTCATGAGCGTCTGTATGAGAGATGGTGATAGTGGTGGATGGTGTCTTCTTTGAAAGTTGCCCATGTGGAAATGGGGTCCATGCAAAATGGTGCAACAAACAATTTTGCCAAAGTTGCCTCTTCCACCCACGTGGAAAATCCTGGCGACGTGAGCTCTAAGGGGCGGATTTTGCACCAATGTGGGGCCTTTGCAACTGTGATGGGTAAGTGGTATGTTATCGAGACCAGTCAGTGGTCAGAGAATTCCATTTTCGTTGTTTTGAGGTGGGAGATGTGGTGTTGGAATTTCGCCGGCGCTAAAATAAGGTTGATGCGGGTCATGGACCTTAATTGGCCATTTTGGACGTGGGGATGCGTCATGTTTATGAGCAGTGGGGCATGTCACAGCAGCGCATCCATTAACCCAAGGGTGGCTTTTAGAATGCGTAGTTCTACGTGACCCTGTGGGGTGTGGGGTGAGGGTGGCCACCGGTCCATTGGTGAGGTTAGCCAACAGTTCATGTCGCCAATTAGGAAAGAATTGGGGGTAGTGGGAGGGATTTGACCAACAAGAAAAATTCCTGACGCTCATGTGCACCGTTTAGTCATAAATGTTGATGATTGTGTGTGCAACATCGGCCCATGAGAAGGTGACAACGAGCACTCGGCCATTTAGGAATGTTTCTGAAGATGTAAATTTGAAAAAATTGTTTTTCTGAATTAGCACCCCACAGTGCTTCGACCAAAAGGATAGGGATGGTAGGAGCATTGTTTTCCAAGCTTCCTCAGAACCTCATGGACAGTGGGACTCCTGGATGGCCAGGATATCCACGGGTAAATTGTTTTGTAAAAAACTCAGTTTCCTAGCCAGGGATGGAGAGGCCTTGAGTCTGGCGATATTCAGCATCCCTAGAGTGAAGATTTCCCCCAACGCACCTTAGGTGTGAGGGGGTGGGCCCCTGGGCCCACCAGCCTCCTCTATATACCCATGGGTCTTCACAGCAGCGTGGGTATTAGCAGCAACGCTATCGGGGTTTTTGTTAATTTTTGCAGAAAATAGTTGCATTGGCTTTGGCCTTCGCTTTTTGTTTTCCCAACATCAGACGAATTTTTTGCGGTGCAGATAAGTTTGGTGCACCATCCAGTGGGGCAAAAAAAATTTTTTTGGTTGGGATGGGTCTCAAGTCAGGTTTGACCGGAGCTTGGGTGAAACAATTGGGTGAGATTGAATCCCCCATCAGATCCTCAGATTGAGTGGCCCACTCGGCATGGGCCTCCCAATCTGATTGGGTGATGGATTCCCAAGTTGCTTCCGCCACGAAGGTCTCCATGTCCTCCTGGCGTTGTGAGTGTGGGATGGTGGTGGTGGCCTTGGCCGCTTCCTTGGCCGCGGTCCTATGGGCCTGCTTGACCTTCTTCCGCTCCTGCGGGGAGATGGGCTTTATTAATAGGTAGCAGCCTTGTGCTCCCCATGGGAAAGCCTCCTTGGTGCTTGCAGTTGGTTTGTAGTGCGCCTCTCCGCTAACCATGGCCGCTGAGGGGTACTCTTGGAATGTGACGCCCTCTTTGATGGGGCATGCATGCGCCTTATGGCTGAACGCGTCACAGTGGGTGCAAATGGGGGGCGCGCTGTCCACGGTCACCCAGAATGGGTGGGTGGTATGCCCTGCGATATCAATAAAAGTGGAGTGCGGGATCTGGGTTAGGTCCTTCGTGATCTCCTTGGTTGGTGTCAGGACTGCGATGGCTTTGCCAGTGCACAGGTGTGGCATCAGCGTGAAACGTTGCATTTTGAAAGATTATATTTTGCCATATATGGTGAGACCATCTTTCAGGTGTTGCTCCAAAATGTCACGTTTTACCATAGTAGGCAAAAAGTCAAACGTGAGGAAAATTTGGTTTGATTTTGTCCATATGGTGCATTTAGTTTTGATGACCCATTGCCTTTCAGGGAGGTTGACCACTATGCGCACCGCTGCAGCCTCATCTGCTGCTATTTTGCTTTTGAAACCTAGGTCCAGCCAACTGCGCGACATGGAGTGAGGTGCAACGTACACCGCGGTCGAGAAAATTTTGTGTACATCTTCACAAAATTTTTCCCATAGGGCCGTTTTTTGGATGTCCAGATACACACAGACTCAGAATTCCACCGACGAAAGTGGCTGGGAATGTGGCGTGTTGATGTACTGGTTGCATCGTGCTTGCCACATAAGTATCTCTGGGGAAATTGTGACCGCCAGTTTTTTTAGATTTTTTTCTATTCTGCCGGATTCTCCGGGGCGTTTTTGAATGTTAGAGGCCGCGGTCCTTCCGCCTGCTCCTCTTGCCTTGCTTGACCAACTGCTCCCAGACATGGGCGCAGACTAATCCCTCTATGAGATTATCAAACTAGATTTAGTCTTGAATTGAATGGGTTACAAAAGTGTTTGCAACGAGAAAGAAAAGTTCAAGAGTACCATTTAAGACAGGACAAAAACCTGGTTGGCGTTGGGCCTAATAAAATCTTGTCTAAAAGAAGCTCATCTAGAGTAGTAGTATTCACAGTATTACTGCCCCATATAATTTATTATCAAAAAGTCAAACAACGCAAATACAAGGAACCTGTACAGTGAACAAAGGAGCTGAATCGAGATGCTATCTGAAAATATTAAATGAATATTAAACATCTAATAATTGGTGCTCAATTGAGTAGCTACCAGTTCCCAGTCTTAACAAATTGTGCTCACTACAGGAAGTAGTTTGAGTTTAAGGACAATTTTAATAAGAATATCATATCAACATGTCCTATAAGAGCGAGTTATGAAAGCTTTGGATGAACTAGAAACTGTCAACAAGAACGTGCTCAACTTGGTGTCATAAGAAAATTTCACTGCATTGGAAGAATGGGTGATGAAGGCCAAGAAAGAGGGTGGCCAAGTTGAGAAAACTAACAATGACCTCTGCGGAAAATCAAATTCTTGAAGTGCAAGGAGGTGAACTAATCAAAAAATATTGTTTCAGAAGGCCAAGCTTGAAGCAGATCAAGATACATTTGCAGATTACTGAAGAAGTAGCGCTATTATTGAAACATATAGAAGTACTGGATAATCACCAATGTAATTGCTCCCAAGTATAGGCAGAAGAAGCTGATAAAATTCGCATTAAACTCCAGTTAGGAAGATCTCACCACTCAGAGATATACCTGGGTTGCTTGGAGCAACTTAAGAAAAGACCCCCAAAGTTACTCCTATGGTTAATTGAGTCATTGGGCAGGAATCACCTGCTTTGTAACCACAGATGAATTTTGGAGCACTATTGAATGAATACTGGATCTAAATTGTTGCTTATTATAAACCAAAGATATCCTAAGTATATCTGCTCTTGAATTTGTGGCCTAGCGATTTCACTTAATTATATTTGACTATGATGACACAGTCTCGAGGGCTTTGTTGGTTAGGTCAAACTTAAATTTAAGTTTTGATTTCATAGCTCAGGCATGTGAGCTTTGTTGGTCAATGTCAAAATTAGTTTTAAATGTTGGTCAAGTTTTTGATCAAATTAATTACTAATTAGTGATATGAATTGCCTTGGTATGTGCCACCAATTACATGTGAAAGTGAATTGGTTCAGCAATTTTGAAGACATGACGAAACGCCATCTCAAGGATGATGATGGTGTTTACACTGACCCTGAGGCTGAGCATGACGCCCTGAGTCAAAGTATTGTAGATGTTCTTACAAACTTTTTATGTGGCCAAATGCCACTGAAAGTAAGACGTCATGGGTAAGATGTAGTTAACATCAAACCCTATAAATAACCCTTAAGTTGACACTAATAAAATATATTCAACTACTGGACTTGTTTGTAATTTAATTTATAAACTTTTTTGTGTTTAGTACTTTATTTTGTATTAATTAGTTTTTACTTGGGATCAGTAAGATCAGGGCGGCGTGCCATCATCCAAGTAAAAATGACAGGGTATACAAATTAAATATTACCAAGTGGCTATAATTTAAATTATAATCACCATTCTGTCTATTGTCCTCACACAATAGATGCTCAACACTCCATTCTGCATCCAAAGAAGAACCAGCCCTCTGAAGCAAAACCCAAAAATTCAACAAGTGACGCTCATGGCTGGGACCGCAGATGGTGACCAGTATCAATGTTTGAGCGACCAAATTTTGCAGATGAAGAATGAATACACCAAAAAAATCAATAATCTCAATTATGATATTAATGCTATTAATGAGTCAAACAATCATCTCCATGGAGAATTGAACCAGTGCAAGAAAGCAATGAAAGAAAAGGACCAAGTGATTTCCACCTTGCAACTACAAGCTACTAGACTTAATAAGGAAATAGCAAAATTAAAATTAAAAACCTAAAAATCGTGTCAGTTGGAAAAATGAAATCAATAAGCAAATTTGAACTCTGGCAACGGGCGTTGTCAGTGTGCTACAACCCACTTGACTGGAAATTCTTCCAAATATTATGAGGATGAAGCTTCAGAAATAGCTACCAAAATGGACGCTAGGCCACGTCAACAACTGCCTAGCAATATGATTGCTTTGGTCAACACTAACACCTCAAACCAGGATACTGTCAGATATTCTTCTTCTCGACTTCTGAAAAAGAATGTTGGAGTCTGCTCTTTGAATAATATTGTAGTTATTGATGATATGTTTACCAACGGCGAAAAGACCTTGGTGGAATCCTAGCTATTGGGAAAATATGGTTTATACCCAAAATCAGCTAAATAAGGTAAGAACTGATAATAGGATTTCTCTGACTTCTCAGCTGAATTCAAGGTATTTGTTAACACACAGATCTGATCACCTCTGAGGTGAGAACATTTTACTCGATGATGATAGGGTGAAAATTAACAAATCATTACCACATGAGTCAGACCACCTCCAAAGTGATAAGATTTTACTCGCTGGTGATTGGATACAATTTATCAAATTGTTACCATACAGGTCAGTTTTGCCTCAAAAAATTTATCTTTGACATGATAGGCCAAAAGCCTATATTTCCTAATTTGGATGACTCAGCTTTATAATACTTTAGCCCCAAATACCCATGGTCCTGGGATTTGAACTAGTTTAAATATGAAATACTAGTATCAAAAAAGGGCCTTTTCCTGGTTTGCCCCGCATAAACAATAATAAGCATAAAAAACTTTAAAAAAAGTAAATACTTAGTTTTCTTGAGAGTTTATGATTTATTTTTGAAAAATAATCCATTGTGGGATCCAGCAGCACATAGCACCAGCGAGCATAACCTTTGCTGGATTCTGACAGATACAATGCCCCAATGCCCTAGTACGCCTGGTTCTGGTCAACAAAATAGTAATCATGATAACCAGGAATGGGGAAGCGATGATTTCAAACCAGCAAACCTGCCAGCCTTTGACAAGAATGGAAGTATTACCACCTTTGTCAAACTCTTTGAAAAGGCCATGCATGGGGCCAGCGACCATAACAAAGCAGCCACCATGATTATTTGCTTGGATGAGTGGAGCATTGAGTTGATTATGCATCACATTAATGAAAATCCAACATATGCTGAAGTCAAGGAGGCCGTGCTTAATGAATTTGGAGGTCCAGAACGGATGTTGACCAGAAAATCCAAATTTATGAACATCAGCTTTTAGAAAGATGAAGCAATTGATAAATTTGTAGATCAATTCTATCATGAAGCTCAAGTTCTCTTAGGCACGTGGGCTATAGTTGATTTTGACGCCAAGATAGCAAGAGCATTCAGTAGAACCTTACCCTAATCTATCAAACACTCTATTGCCTTCTTTTGTGTAAAACCTTGTGACATCTGAATTGGTTGACTATTTATGCAGATGCTCAAAAAATTATAGCCCTCCTAATACTGGTTACAGATCGGGAACCACTGCCTTTGCTGGAAAGTCCTTCAAAAACAATAAGAAGATTAA
Organism: Massospora cicadina; assembly: GCA_022478985.1. Lineage (NCBI taxonomy): Eukaryota > Fungi > Entomophthoromycota > Entomophthoromycetes > Entomophthorales > Entomophthoraceae > Massospora > Massospora cicadina. The sequence continues at coordinate 276,730 of JAKSZP010000044.1, read as the reverse complement.
CACCTCACAGACAGTGAGTGAAATTACTTGCTTTAATTGCAATTGTAAAGGTCATTATGCTTCCTGATGCCATCAGCAAAATGTCAATATAGTCCTTCCTAATACCGTGCAGGAGGAGGGAAAAGAACAAGCACATTAGATGTGGGATGCTCTATTGTGCCTGCAATACCAGTCCCACCTGATCAACAAGCAAACAATGGCCACGGGGCCTTGCTTAACAATGAAAATGATCCTATTTTAGTATTGAATGAAGATTCCTCAAATCTATATGCAAAAACTCGCTCCCAAAGTAAGGTTGTCACACCTGAAGCCTCTGAAGAAGTTGCTAATCCCTATGTGCAACAAATACTTGAAAATATTCCAGCCGTCAAGCATGGGGAATGACCAAGTTCAAGGAAAGAGATTTAGTAGTATATTGTGACACTCATAGCACAGGCTGCGCGCACAAGCTAGCCTCGCTTTAGAAGGGTCCATGTATTATATTGGAGAAATCATCTGATTATGTATATAACATTAAGGATCAAGGCAGCTGAGTTGTGAATTGAGTACACGCTAAGTTTCTTCATCTGTATCATAAAGAATAATAAGAAAAAAATAATAATAAAAAGAAAAAAATAATAATAAAAATAAAATATAAAAAGTAAAAAGTAAAAAAGAAAATAATAATAATAATAATAATTGCAATCCATAGAGTTTATTTCATAGATTTAATGCCTCACTGGCATTAGAACTAGGTATTCCCGCTTTGGTAAGGGGAGGAGAGTGCGACCAAACTGGAGAAGCCTGCAACAAAGTTGGAGATGCACCAAACCCAAGGAAGCTCAGCACCAGGCACGCTGGCTCTGTCAGCTTAGGAAAGGCTATCAAGATAACATTTGAACTTTGAGGAACGTGAAGAGTTAGACAGTGTGACTGAGGAAGAAGAGTATCTGCCGCTTATATCCAGTCAAGGAGGGGGAAGTGTTGAATGGTTGACTGGATCTAAATCATCGCTTATTATAACCCAAAGATATCCTAAGTATATCTGCTCTTGAATTTGTGGCCTAGCAATTTCACTTAATTATATTCAACTATGATGACACAGGCCCGAGGGCTTTGTTGGTTAGGTCAAACTTAAATTTAAGTTTTGATTTAATAGCTCAGGCATGTGGGCTTTGTTGGTCAATGTCAAAATTAGTTTTAAATGTTGGTCAAGTTTTTGATCAAATTAATTACTAATTAGTGATATGAATTGCCTTGGTATGTGCTGCCAATTACATGTGAAAGTGAATTGGTTCAGCAATTTTGAAGACATGACGAAACGCCATCTCAAGGATGATGATGGTGTTTACACTGACCCTGAGGCTGAGCATGACGCCCTGAGTCAAAGTATTGTAGATGTTCTTACAAACTTTTTATGTGGCCAAATGCCACTGAAAGTAAGACGTCATGGGTAAGATGTGGTTAACATCAAACCCTATAAATAACCCTTAAGTTGACACTAATAAAATATATTCAACTACTGGACTTGTTTGTAATTTAATTTATAAACTTTTTTGTGTTTAGTACTTTATTTTGTATTAATTAGTTTTTACTTGGGATCAGTAAGATCAGGGCGGCGTGCCATCATCCAAGTAAAAATGACAGGGTATACAAATTAAATATTACCAAGAAGCTATAATTTAGAATTATAATCACCATTCTGTCTATTGTCCTCACACAATAGATGCTCGACACTCCATTCTGCATCCAAAGAAGAACCAGCCCTCTGAAGCAAAACCCAAAAATTCAACAAGCACGACAAATTTACCCATGTTCCATAAGGATAACGCCCCTGTCTTTTTAAATTATTTAAGATGAAGATGTTCAGATTCAGTGACTGAAAAAAGGCGGTGACATTCATGAAATGCCTGAACACCAATTTCAGAATCTGGTGTTACCCCATCTAAAAAGGACAATTGATCTTACAACCAGGCCAAGGAAGCCATTATGATAGAATTGGAAGCCTAACGCAAATGACTAATTGGAACAGGAATTTCTGGGCAGTCTAATAAAAAAGGATGAGACCCTTGCAGCTTTCACAAACTGCTTCTACCAGGATTAAAAGATCCTAGCCAGTGCGAAAGTGGTAACAGATTTTGACACCCAAATCGTGATGTAAGCGCTGCTTTGGCCCTATCATAGTTTTCACCAAACCATGGCTTCAGCACTAATGACTCAGATGTTGATCATCTAAAAAGTGCTAGGAGCGACCTTTGAGGCACCAAACTGAACCTTTAAATTTATCCAGACTTGAGCCCAAAGTACATTAAAATTTTGAAGGTGAATAAGGAGCTACAAAGTCGAGTCAGCATGGGGAACAAACCCAAAGTACAAAAATAATGGACAAGACGCAGATTTGCTGTCACCAGGTTTGGGAGACCTGGACGTTAAAATTTTAGTGGTATAGCTAAGATACGCCAAGGGTTTTTGCACAGGGTTAAGCCCACTGAGCAGTAGGACCAATTATATGAAGATCTGCAATTTAAAACAATGCAATAAACTTTTAATGAATACAGAGCAATTGCCCAGATGACACTTCTTTATCTAATCTAATACTTTCAGCAAATCCTTCCTGGTCCTCCCGCACTCTTCTTACTAACAACCCCCCTCTTCAATTTTCTCATCTCAGTTATATCACAGCGACTTCAGATGATACCATTTCCTTGGATTAGTAATTTTTCCACCATATCTCATTAATTCCAACAGCTTACATCAATTATTAAATTCATGATCACAACTTTTCTTTCTCGTTGCAATCACTTTTGCAACCTATTCAATTTAAGACTGAATCTAGTTTGATAATCTCACAAAGGAGATTAGTCTGCGCCCATGTCAGGGAGCAGTTGGGCAATTAAGGTAAGAGGAGCAGGTGGAAGGCCTGCGGCCTCCAACATTCGAAAACGCCCCAGAGAAACTGGCGGAATAGACAAAAATTTTAAAAAACCGGTGGTCACTATTTCCCCAGAGATACTCGCATGGCAAGCATGATGCAACCAGTATATCAACACGCCACACTCCCATCCACTTTCATCTGTGGAATTCAGAGTCCGCATGTTTCTGGACATCCAACAAATGGCCTTATGGGAAAAATTTTGTGAAAATGTGCACACAATTTTCCCAACCGCAGTGTATGTCGCACCTCACTCCATGTCATGCAGTTGGCTGGACCTAGGTTTTAAAAGCAAAGAGGCAGCAGATGAGGCTGTGGCAGTGCATGTAGTGGTCAACCTCCCCAAAGGGCAATGGGTCATCAAAACCAAATGCACCAGATGGACAAAATCAAACCAAATTTTCCTCACGTTTGACTTTTTGCCTACTATGGTAAAGCGTGATATTTTGGAACAACACCTGAAAGATGGTCTCGCCATATATGGCAAAATACAATCTTTCAAAATGCAACGTTTCACGCTGATGCCACACCTGTGCACTGGCAAAGCCATCGCAGTCCTGACACCAACCAAGGAGATCACGAAGGACCTAACCCAGATCCCGCACTCCACTTTTATTGATATCGCAGGGCATACCACCCACCCATTCTGGGTGACCGTGGACAGCGCGCCCCCCATTTGCACCCACTGTGACGTATTCAGCTATAAGGCGCATGCATGCCCCACCAAGGAGGGCGTCACATTCCAATAGTACCCCTTGGCAGCCATGGCCAGTGGAGAGGCGCACTACAAACCAACTGCAAGCACCAAAGAGGCTTTCCCATGGGGAGCACAAGGCTGCTACCTACTGGTAAAGCCCATCTCCCTGTAAAAGTGGAAGAAGGCCAAGCAGGCCCGTAGGGCCGCAGCCAAGGAAGCGGCCAAAGCCTAACCGCTATCCCACACTCACAACGCTAGGAGGACATGGAAACCTTTGCGGTGGAAGCAACTTGAAAATCCATCAACCAATTAGATTGGGAAGCCCATGCTGAGTGGGCCACTCAATCTGAGGATCTGATGGGGGATTCAATCTCACCCAATTGTTTCACCCAAGCTCCGGTCAAACCTGACTTGAGACCCATCCCAACTGAAAAAAATTTTTTTGACCTGCTCAATGGTGCACCAAACTCATCTGCACCGCAAAAAATTTGTCCGATGTCAGGAAAACAAAAAGTGAAGGCTAAAGCCAATGCAACTCTTTCCACAAAAATTAACAAAAACCCCGATAGCATTGCTGCTAACACCCACGCTGCTGTGAAGGCCCATGGGGATCTAGAGGAGGCTGGTGGGCCCAGGTGCCCACCCCCTCACACCTAAGGTGTAATGGGGGAAACCTTCAGTTTAGGGATGCTGAATATCGCCAGACTCAAGGCCTCTCCATCCCAGGCTAGGAAACTGAGTTTTTTACAACACAATTTACCCGTGGATATCCTGGCCATCCAGGAGTCCCACTGTCCATGAGGTTCTGTGGAAGCTTGAAAACAATGCTCCTCCCATCCCTATCCTTTTGGTCGAAGCACTGTGGGTGCAAATTTGGAAAAATAAATTTTTCAAATTTTTATCCTCAGAAACATTCCTAAATGGCTGAGTGCTTGTTGTCACTTTCTTGTGGGCTGACGTAGTGCACGCAATCATCAACATCTATGCCCCAAATGGTGCATGCGAGCGTCAGGAATTTTTCTTGTTAGTCAAATCCCTCCCGCTACCCCAGACTCTTTCCTAGTTGGCGACATGAACTGTTGGCTAAACACACCATCAGACAGGTGGCCTTCCTCACCCCACACCCCTCAGGGTCACGTAGAACTGCGCATTCTAAAGGCCACCCTTGGGTTAATGGATGCACTGCCACGACATGCCCTACTGCTCAAAAACATGACGCGTCCCCACGTCTACAACGGCCAATTAAGGTCCATGACCCGCATTGACCTTATCCTAATGCCGGCGAAATTCCAACCCCACATCTCCCACTTCAAAACAACAAAAATGGAATTCTCTGACCATCATATGGTCTCACTAACCTACCACCTACCTGTCACAGCTGCTAAGGCCCCACATTGGTGCAAAACCCGCCCCTCCAAGCTCATGTCGCCAGATTTTCCACGTGGGTGGAAGTGGCAACTTTGGCAAAAAAGTTTGTTGCACCATTTTGCGCGGACCCCATTTCCACATGGGCAACTTTCAAAGATGACACCATCTGCCACTCTCGCCATCTCTCCTCCAAAGCTCACGAGCCACATTGGCGGTCATTTAGCGCGCTCTGGCAGAGTTAGTACACCTGGAGTCCAACATCCCAGCTACAGGATACAGCTCTGCATGGGGCCAGAAGTGGGCGGAGGCAGCTGCCCACCTCAACGCACTCGAAAGGCAACACAAACATCAGGTTTGTGTTCAGTACAGGGCCACACGCATCACAAAAGGTGACAAGTGCACCACACATTTCTTTAAAAACTTTTTCGCACCACGCCAGAGTGTGGCCTGCACACAGGTGTGAAGATCAGATGATTTCATTGCGGATACACCAGCCAAAGTGGCAATTGAAACATAAAAGTATTACTCCAAGTTGTACTGATCTGATCCAATTCAGCCGGCTGAAGTGGCGGAATTTCTCGACTGAGCCCACATCCGCACCATTTTCTGATACCCAGAAATAATGAATTTGATTACTCTGACTGAATTATGGACAGCCATTCGCGGTGCACCAAACTGAAAATGCCCAGGCCCAGATGGCATTCCATATGAGTTCTACAAAAAGTATTTAAAATATATATATCCCCATTGCTGCTCGCCTCACTTAATCAAAGCCTGTTGGAAACGCGCCTCCTACCAGGAGGACATGAGGTCTTTACCGTCACACTCTTCAAGAAAGGGGTTAAGCTAGACTTAGCCAACTGGTGCCCCATTTCTCTAACAAACACAGACACTAAAATTTTAATAAAAATCATGGCTAACCGTTTAGGGACTGTAGCATCTGCCACTATCTCCCCAAAACAATTTGGTTTCATCCCCAGAAGGTCAATTTGGGATAACGTGCACTCTGTGGCTAATGTATATCAATCCACAGCCTCTGGGGCACTTGTATTCTTGGACCAACAAAAGGCCTATGATAGAGTAAACTGAGAATACCTTAGGGCCTGCCTCCATCAATTCCGCCCACCCCCTCGCTTCATCAACTGGGTGATGCTGCTCACGGAATCTGCAACAATGGCAGTGCGTGGCCCTGGCTTCCTAACGGAAGTAGTCCGCCCTCAAAGGGGCCTACGCCAAGGGACCCCCTTAGCCCACTCTTATATAACTTCAGCCTTGACCCACTACTTCAAAAATTAATGCCCGCCTCACTGGGGTCCATGTGCCAGGCCAAACCCCAGTCAAGATGATGGCATTTGCAGATGATTGCGTGGTGGGGGTGTCTAATAACAAAGATTCACGCGCGCTTGAAGCTCTCATCCAAGAGTATTCCCGGGTAAGCAACACGGCACTGAATGCGTCCAAAACTGAAATCATCCTCCTTGGTCGGTTTCAGAACTGCTGGACCCCAGCAATTAGTTCCCAACCCAACCCATCTGCTCGCCCACGTCCTCGCCCTACTAACTCAACACACACCGCCCCACTGGTGCTCCCCTTTGTGCCACGTCCTACCATAGGACCAGTACGCCATCTGGGCGTGTGGATGGAGGCAGGCGGATATGCGTCAGCAGTAATGGAGTGCCATATTCTGGACAATGTGATGAAGCGAATCGCCTCTCTCATAGTCCAACCTACTTCCCTTACTGGAAGAGTTGTTTTAGCCAACTCTATGCTCCTCTCCAAAGTCTGATTAGGAGCCCACGCCATCTTCTTCTCCCCAAGCTTCTTCAAATCCTTGTATGCCTTGCTGCAAGGATGGCTTTGGTCAGGCTGCCCTCCACCAGTACGACTAGAGGTCATGTTTGGCCCTCATCATCATGGTGGCATGGGCCTGCTTGACTTCAAAGCCCATGCTGCCAAGATCCTGGGCACCTGGATTTCAGCCGTCACCGCCCCTACACTCCCCTCCCAACACTGGTCCCGCGCAGCCCGCTCCAACTTCTCCCGCGCCTTGGGCCTCAACAATCCATCGAACTCCCACTCCCTGATGAAATACCTCGCATCACACACATCGGCCACAGGTCCTCACAGGACTAAAACCCACTACAAACGAATCCTACTCTCCATGCAGAGCACTGAGTGGAGAATTCGTATTAGCGGACATACAACCCAAAGAGGCCGCCCCTCTCCTCAGTTCACACAAGAGGTACAGGGGCTACCCATTCATGATGGCGTGATCCCCATTCGGCCCCATGTCCATTCCAGGTTGGACTACCTGGACATGATGGACATCCCTTACTCCATTGAGACCCAAAAAACTATCTGGAAATACGTACACCATCCTCTGTTGCAGCCTCAAGTCCGCTCCCATGTGTGGCGCTGCCTGAGGCGGGTGTATCGTACAGCTGAGCGCTCTAACGCTTTACACTCATCCTGTGAAGTGTGTGGCCAGTATGAAGCGCTGTTCCACCGCCTGGAGAAGTGCCCTACCTCTAAAGTGATATGGCGCGAAGTTCAACGTCTGCTGGGCCAGGATCAAACGCATCCCTTCAGTCTGTCAAGAGATATGTTCACTCTATCAATGGCCTCCTCCCTTCCACCCTCCCTCCGTGCTCTGGTGGTTGCAATCGCCATGTGTACTATACACACTATTGTCTTAGATGCCATCGCATGCTCCACCCCCACCCTCCCAGAAATTGTCCACAGATTCCGGTCTCATTTGATGGACCACTTTCAAGTGTGGATGTTTGGATACCTCTTACCGCATTGCTGACAGCTGGTCTCCTCCTGGTTCCCAGTCTGGTTCATCAAATCAGACCCCTTCCTCCACAGGTGCTTAATAGTGGCTACGGCCCCTTCACACGTTCCCTCCCCCCCATAAGTGGCGTTCCCGCTGGCAACAAGAGATAGCATCGCTTCTCTGGGGTGCCTTCCCTGGTACTAAGTTTTGTCTCTTCTGAGCCATATTTGGAAGTGTTTGTCCCATGGTCGGCCTTCCCCGCAATAAATTTAAGAAAAATTAAATCCATGATCGCCTAGTTTGAGGTGATTTGCCAAATATTCGTTGTTAATTCTCAGCAAAAATGCTTGCATCTTCTGAGTCAGTTTACACAGGGTATTAGCCACTGAGCAACCAAATTGGATGATATAAAGATCGTCAACTCTAATAAAACCTTATAAATGATATATGTAGTAATCGCCCCTATCAACCTTTATTAATCTTCTAATAATTGCAGACTTATCTGCAACAACTTACTAACAGAAAAAGACCTCCTCCTCAATTCTCCGTTCAACTCTTTAAACCTCAGTACTTAAGCCAGATGCAAGCTTGGCTTGGTAGTCTCCTATTCGTTTTCTCTTTCATGGGGTTCACATCTATCTCAAAATCTTGGCATAATTTCCTTTGATTTGCCGAGTGGCTGACACTTCAATCAATTTACTTTTCATATGAATTTACCATCAATCTCAAGATTCGTCTCAATTCCCACTTTGATCTGCCAGTATGTGTAGCTTATCATCCAGTCATATCAGCTTCTTGACATTACCCCCCCCTTTGACTAGACAATAGGCTCTTACTTCTTGTATGTTCAAAGGAACTTTGCGTGAACTCAGTTGATAATCTGACCCCCTTCGGGTTCCTTAGTGGTGTAAGCATCCATGCCAGTCTTCTTAATTATCTCAAACGGCCAAGCCCAGATGTTAGAGAGCTAGTTTTTCTGCCCAAATCCTTGTTGGTCATATTATAAAGACATGATCTTTTACAGCAAACAATGGAATCCAATCCATCTTTTCTGATCGGCCGCAGATCACAAATCTTCTTGGCCAAACTGGTGGAATAGGCTACCATTTGTAGCTTGATCATTATTTCTGTAAGATTTTTTAAATTTCACTAAGGGTCCAGACCACCAGTGTCCTCTACACACGAGTAAAGCAAGGCAGGCAGAACTGGATGTTGACTATACAGCAGTTGAAATGTGCTCTTACCAGTGGCCAAATGATAGCTGATATAATATGCAAACACAGCTTTAGGTAGGAGGGTACTTCATTCTGAGGGTCGATCCTTTACCAACTTATGGAGTATGTTCACTAAAGTTCCGTTGACCCGTTCCACCATTCCATTTGATTCTGGATGATAAGGGGTAGTCAAAACTCCGCGGATCGCCATCAACTCATTATACTTGGGTAAGATGTGTGAAGTGAGATTGGTTCCATTATCCATCAGAATGAACTGTGGGTAGCTGTGTTGCTGTATAACAAAGACCATAATAAACTTGGCAGTAGTGACCGCTCCCAAGTTTATGGCTCTGCCTCCACCCATCTGGTCAAATGATAAATTGTGACGATTATATACTTAGATTGCTTAACGCTGGTTGGCAAAGGTCCTACTACATCAAGGGAAACGGTGTGCCAGGCGAACTTGGGCTTAACCAGCTAAAAAGTGCTTTCTTGTGGAATGGATTTTCACTTGACATTGATGGAAACAACTTACCGTTTCCATTACATCTTAATGCATGCTTTCTCAGTAGTAGTGGGGTCACAAAAACTCCAACGTTTTCCTCAATACTCCATGTCCTACAGCCCAATGGGCATCCATAATAATCGCCAGTCTAGTGGAAGGTTTAGGAAAACTCAGCGTCAAGTCTCAAATCTGCTTATATAGTTCTCCCTCATGTAGAAAAGTATCCTACCTGAGCCCATCTAGTACCTTGATCACATGCGGTGGCTCATCATGGTATTTGTTCACCACCATCTTCTTGTACATAATATCATCTAAATCCGCTGTGAAATCAACTGTTGGCAGTCAGGAAAGACAATCCGCATTTTGATGTTTTGCTCCTGGATAATGTATAATCTCGAAATCATATGCCTGGAGCTTTAGTGCCCAATGTGTAAGCCATCCTCCTGGTTCATGCAGAATCTGCAGCAAGCGCAAGGAAGCATGATCCGTCACTACTTGGAATTTTACCCCATGTAGATATACATGAAATTTCTTGTACACATAAATCACTGCCAAACACTCCTGCTTGGTCACAGTGTAGTTTCATTCGTGAAAGTTCAAGCTTCAACTACAAAATGTGACAGGATGCTCCACGCCATCGTCGTCCTTCTGGGATAATAATGCCCCTATAGCAGTGAGGGATGCATCCGTTTGTACTATGAATTGTTTGTCAAAGTTGGGATATTGCAAAATGGGTTCATTTGCTAACTAAGCTCATAACACATCAAAAGCGTTTTAGGCATTGTTCTGTCCACTTGAAAGAGGCATTTTTCCTTAGCAACTTGAAAAGCAGTGCCATGTTGCAATTGAAGCTGGGAATAAACCGTTGGTAGTACCTGAACATCCCCAGAAAAACTTGAATATCCCATTTATTACCCGGGCAGGTCATCTTGCTTATTGCTCCCACCTTTGCCAGCTGCGGGTTAACCCCTTTTGGATCTCCTAAAAACCCAAGGTATTCAAATTGTTTTTGAAAATAATATTTCTGAGGCTTGATTTTGATATTAGCTTTAGCAAGGCGATGGAACACTTGTTACAAGTGGGCAAGGTGCTCTGTAAACATCTTCAAGAACACATTGATATCATTGAGGTAAAATAAGATGCAGGACAGCTTCAAGTCACCTAAAATAGTATCCATGGCACGTTTAAACATAGCTAGGGCGTTACACAACCCTTGTGGCATGTGTGTCGGCTGGAATAACCCCTTCAAAGTGATGATAGCGCATTTCTCCCTTTCTGCCAATGGAAAATCAATCTGCCAATACCCTGAGATCAGATCCATGGTGGAAAGTTAATTTGCACCACTCAATCAGTCCAAAGCGTCATCAATCCGCGGAAGAGGGTAGGAATTTTTTCATTACACTATTGAGCTTTCAATAGTCAATAACCACCCAATTTGTGCCATCTTTTTCTTTACAATGAGCACTGGTGATGCCCACGGACTGTTTGATGGCTCTAGCATCTCTTGTACGATAAGTTTATCCACCTCATCAGAGAAAACCTCTTCCACCGCAATGATCATCTAATAGGCCACAATAAAATGAAAGGCGATCTCCCGTATCTATCCAATGTACCATCCCTTGAGTGCACCCCAAAGTATGATCATCATATGCGAAATTATCCTGGTATTTTTTAAATAATGCTATAGCCTTATCTTGGTGTTTCGCTGATAATCCAGTTAATGCTTCCCACGGAACCACTGTTAATATATTAAATGATGAATTTGTCAGTATTCTGAGATCCTCCCATGATCCAAAATCATGAATATGGCAGACTTTTTCTATAGGAGCTAATTGTATATAAGCCACCACTTGGTGCCACTGGATAGTTATCATCTCCTTTTGTAAATTCGCTAGCAGTACCTTCAACTCCCCTTACCCATGGAGTAGTAGCCCTGGAGCCAAATGTGGTTCAAGCTGTGAGAGCTGGTGAGGCCCCATAATTTCCCCATATAGCCATTTAAGGGATATAAATTTCGAGCTCAGTTCTTACTATGCACTGATGTCCAGATGGTAGGCTCAAAGCGGAATCCCTTTATACTCATAAATCTGGTTGGGAAGGGCTCTGGTTTGCTGCTTCAGAAACTTATATCGAACAGGAATCACTCTGTCACTTTACACTAGATTGATTTGACTAGAGTGGAATGGATCTGTTGGGATTCCACTAGGGGTAAAACAAATGGACATCTGTTGTCCCAAAATATTAGGAGTTTACTCCATCATATTTATCACAACATCAAATTTTCTCATAAATGCCGCGCTAATTAACATGTAGTTATTGTTTGGTAGAACCACCGCTGGAGCGGAAGCCCTGACTGACCCAAATCATAAGGGCAACTCGCTATATGATCCTTCAGACAGTGTGCTATGTGTCGCCATGGTCCCATATACTACTTGGTGGTCCCATAAGACTTCAACAGAAGCTTAGCCACCAACCTGGTAGAAATTATATTCACAGGGGCCCCATTACTATGATAGCGCAGATTTTTGTGTTTTTATACAAAAAATGTCATAGTAAGTGCACTCCAAGTAAGTAGAACCATCCGTGTTTATTATATGGATATTCAAAGGCTTTTTGTTACTCAGAAAGGAGGTAATGCCAATGCTGACATTAGGATACTCCATAGCGATGTTTTCAACCAGAATTGCTATGTTAACCCCTACTAAAGAGGCAGCGTCCATCAAGGAAACTGCATTGCTCATGCCAGTCTGTTCCAGGATCTGCCCTGCATATGGCTTCTTCACATCCTGGTGGAGCTCAGAGCTTAAGGTGAATAATCAATCTCTAGAATGGAAACAGGAGTATCTGATAAAAGCTGTTGGTATAGAAAATTATTCAGCTGTGTTCTGAATCCTACACGAAGAGATGCTTGGGAATCGTTAGGGACAATTGAATTAGACTAAGCAGAGGTAGAGCGTCCTGTCTCTACTCTGCTCAAGCTTTTCCCTGCTTGATCTTCTCAATTGGCATCGCATACACCTGTGGTTTGCTAGGACAATTGCCCACATAATGCCCTCTTCGTCCACACTGGAAGCAAGTATTCATAAAAGGTTCACATATATAACTTGCAGCAGGAGGACCAGTTTGAAGATTGACAGTAATATTCCAATGTTGTGGATGAACCAATGAAGTGTACTTGGGCCGAAAAAGATATGCTAATTTGTATTATGGACGACTATGTTCCAGAGGTTGATAGCTCAGTTGCTGCGGCCCATATCCTGAAGAGTATGGTGCAGCGACAGCAGGGGTCTTTTGGACTACATTAGGAGCGCTGATTGTGGTGGAGAGTTGATGTAAGGTGTTCACGATTTGAACAAGTCCCGCATCTTCATCCAAAACGTGAGACATAGCATTATGTAATTCCTGATATGGTTTGACAGCTGCCATCATTGCTATACTGCCATCCTTGGCGGACAAAATGTTGGCTCTGAGTAACACATATGCTTCTGCCAAGAATCTTTTAGCAATTTCTAGCAGAGACTCGTTTTGGTATAACTGTACAATAAGGAAGTTGGCCTTTTGTTGGGCCATCTTTGCCGCAACCCCAAAAAGCCAGAGAACAGTCGCTTTCACTTCTTTGTAATCTACTGAGCTATTTGGAAGATAGCAGGTGATTTGATCAGCACTTTCCACGTCCAAAGTGGACAGCAACAGTTTCGCTTTCTGCCAATCAGAAACCCCTTCCACAGTGAATTCAAATTGCTTAAAGTAGCTGTACAGAAGAGCTAATTACAACTGAAGGGAGGTGATTTCTCAATTCAAATAGCTTCGCCTTGCTCCAGGATCAGGCCACGAGTAGCAGTTGAATTGTGTCCTGAGTGACAAGAGGAACCACCCCCTTGTGAACTATCATACAGATGGGCAGACAGAATTGAATCCGCCAAAATGGACTCAGAAGAAGTAGTGTTGTGCGGAGGGTCCATCACAACTCCTGAGGAATACTCGTTAGCTGATCCATAGCATTCTTCCTCCAAATCACCACTAACTGCACCACTTCCCCTGGCTTCAGCGTGCTCAGCAAAATATTCATTTTTTAGCTGTTCCGTTTTAACCAAATATCATCTACACCGCCCATCCTGAAATTCCTGTTGCAGCATCTCATATTGATATTGCAACTCCCGATAAAATTCCCACTCAGCATCCAGTTTCTGCTCCACTGCCTATGGTTGCGAGAGGAAATCCAACACTGTGCTCTGCATTCTTTCAAGATGCCTGCTAGCATTACCCACTTGTCAATTAGCGTCGTTTATTTGGTTAATAAGGGCAGCTTGTTCTTGCACTAATTCCTCGTTGGCCTGTCAAAGGGTATCAAGTCATAATTGCATGTCTTCATACTCTCTCGTCTCACTGATCAGAAGATGAATGGCTTGACTGCGCTCAGCCTGGCTAACAACTTTCACTTGTGTAACCCAACTTGTCAGCTGGAGATATTTAGGGGACATCAACCAAAGGATGAGCACACTATCTGTCATCCTCTTATTACTCCACTCGATGCAAAGCTGGCTAAATTCAGCTGCTAAAGAACAGACATGATCCGTCACTTGCTGTTCTGTCAGTGTTATCCTTTCCCTTATCTGAGCAATTGCGTCTTCAAGCGCTTCCACCCATTCTGCTAAGTCTGTCATAAAGCACTCAGTATTGCTTCCAGACGTTGTTACGTCCTGAATCCATTCCACCAATAGGCCATGCTGATTCAACAGTTCTCCTATCACATGAGGTAACTTTAGATTCAACTGTGGCACCAAGACGTCCAACTGACGGCGGACATCCCTAACATGGTGGTTCATCTGTACCAGCGCCCCCTGCAATTTTGAAAAAGAGTGATCAAGGCGGTCAAACAGGAGGTGCTATCATTCTGCTGGGCTTGAATGAACCGCATTACATCTCCAATCTCAATATTGTGGAAAGTCAGCACATGCAGTAGCTGGCAGATAGATGGTTGCACATAAGTAACTAGATACTCCTCAATTCTGTGGGTACTAAGTCGATGAGACAACCCCATTGTAGTCGCGTCTAGATAGTACATATATATGGCATAGCGGTTTTCTTGGTCTCATTGATCGTAAAACAAACTCAAGGAATGTTCCCTCACTTCATCTTTGTAGAGTCAATACCCCCGAAGAAGCCATTCCATAATGCCACTCAGCTGCTGTGGGGTCACATTTGTAGAGCGACCTTTTTGGTCTGCCATCAACTCAGGACAAGATTCTAGTGCAATTCGACCATAGCATCTTCATCACCCGGCATGGTTACTGTAAATAGTACTGGTTTGTCATTGGATGCTTCCCGCACTTCCTCAGCATATTGTGCACAGAATCTGATCAGGTTTTATCATAACAAGTGAGGTCTTGCCATTTTACCCTAGTGTTAATAAACTACAGTTGACCAGTGGTCCCCTGTAGTGAGCACCACTTTTAATTCTCAGCGTAAAGGCTTAAATCAGCCAAGTCAGTTTACATAGGGTATTGGCCACTGAGCAACCAAAGCGGACAATATGAAGATTGCCAACTCTAATAAAACATGATAAATGATATATGGATCAATTGCCCCTATCAACCTTTATTAATCTTCTAATAATTATTGACTTATTTGCAACAACCTACTAACAGAAAAAGACCTCCTCCTCAATCCTTCATTCAACTCTTTAAATCTCAGTCCCTAAGCCAGATGCATCCTCAGCTTGGTAGTCTCCTATTTGTTTTCCCTTTTCTAGGAGTTCTCATCTATCTCAAAATCTCGGCATAATTTCCCTTAATTCACCGAGTTGCCAACACTTCAATCAATTTACTTTTCATATACCTTTTCTGTCAATCTAGAGACTCATCTCGATTCCCACTCCAATCTGCTGGTATGTGTAGCATATCATCCAGTCATATCAGCTTCTTGACATTCGTCATGCATCAACATTTTTTAACCACATAATCACTATACTTCAGCAGATTTCTCCTTTACTCTGAGGTCAACTTTGCTCATCAACACAGATACTTGATAATACATATAAAATCTATCCAATGGTTAACCAATGATCCACCAGTAATTATTTTGGCTTATTGTCCAGTCATATAGATTTCTCAATATCACCCCCCCCCCCTTTGACTAAACAATAAGCCGTAGAACGTTACTTTGATCAACCTGATGCAGCCCACCACGTGCAGACAACCACAAGCTCACAACTTTAACATTTTCTTCTGTACTATGGCTTGTTGTGGATCTGACTGACCCAGGTTGCTTTCCACTCCCCAGTTCCCTCTTCCTCTGGCCAATAAAAAAGAGGCTGAAGTGGACTCTGTGACCCTTCTGGCCCAGGAGGAGCTCCTTCCTGAATTTGTTGGTCATCTGTCTACCTTGCATGCCCTCTTCAGGTACATAGTGATTCAGTTGCGCTGGGGAGGGGAGTGGAGCCAAGGCCCTTTGTTTAATGAGGTGGCCCAGCTCCTGGCAGACAGCTTCAGCCATCTAGTGCTCCCACCTCCCGCTGAGACTCACCCTGTGGTACTATTATTCCAACAGATGCTGTGCTTCATGTGGTGGGTGATAGCCAGCTGTTTAGGGTCCTTTCCCCATTCTCCTACCCAATTCCGGTTCATAGGGTTGCATTTTAAAAACAACTGGTTGAATCACATGTGATCTGGGGTTACCACAGTATTTTTCAGCCTTAGCACCAAAAACTCGTCCTGATCCCTCCACCATCATGGCGCTTCTTGGCAGTATGATCTTCTTTCATCCTGTGGGTGAGTTAAGGTTGGGGATGGAGCAGCGCCAGACAGCCCTTGAGTGGGCCCATCAAGCAGCGCTAACAGTGGCCACTTCTTTCCTAGTTGTTAATCCCAGCATGGAAGACTTCCTCATGAATTGCCTGGTACTGGGTGCGGCCTTTTCTTCCTGAGCTGGGACTCAAATTCTTATGTGCCAGCCCTTAAGACTCAGTCCCCCTCTTCTCAGTTACACGCTGAACTCTCAAGAGCATCAGTGCATGTGGTTGTGGGCTTTGCTCCTAGTGGGGAAAGGGTGGGTTCATTATAATCTTGAGCAGCCACCTGAACTATCGCCACCTCGCCTGTTACCCTGGGTCCCCAGTCCATCCTCCTCCTCCAGTTCTGCCGCCCCATCCTCCCCTCAGTTAGCTGGTGCAATGGCCCCAGAGCAGATACCAACTTCCTTTCCCCTGAAATGGAAGCCTTCACATCCACCACTAACCTGAGAAGGGTCCAGCAAATCTGTGCCAGTTCTGAAGTGACAGAAAAGAAAAGTGGATCCCAGCAATAAAAGCTCAAGACTCACTGCAATAAACTCGAGAAAGAGCAGGAAGAAGAAGACAGCTTAGCAGAAGATTTGAGCAATGACAACAATAAACTAAACTTACTTATCCATATGATGATGATAATTTTTCTTTTCTTGGGTAAGTCTCTATTGCTGTTTATATTTCCAAAGGAACTTTGTGTGTACTTGGTTAATAATCTGACCACCCGCGGGGCCCTTGATAGTATAGGCATCAATACCTGTTTTATCTATTATCTCAAAAGGGCCAATCCAGATATTAGCTAGCTTATGCTTTCGCCCAAACCCATGATGATCGTGAAGTAGAGCCATATTCACATCCTTGAACTGAGCTAGCCCTCTACACCATATCTGATCAGCAGCCTGGTTTTTAATTTTCTTGGCCAAGATGAACAAGTACGCTTTAGGTTTTAATTTTATCAACATATTTATCAGGATGGTCAGGTAACTGTGAAAATTCATTCCACTGGTATCTTCCATTCAGGCTTAGAGAATCACGGGTAGAGCAGGGCGCCATCCATATAGTAACTGAAAAAGGGTCTCTTCCCTGTTGCCAAGTGGTAGATAATATGTAGGCAGACACAGTAGTAGATAAGAGGGTGCTCTAATTGGAGGGTCTGTCTGTTACTAGCTTCCAGAGTATATTCACCAGAATCCCAATGACTTGTTTGACCGTTCCATTAGATTCAGGGTGATATGAGGTTGTCAGAACCCTGCAAATGGCTTTTTTGTTGAGCTTGAGTAGGATGTGAGAGATAAAATTAGTGACATTGTCAGTATGGATAAACTGAGGGCAGCCGTGACGCTGTAATATACACTCCATTACAAACATAGCCACAGTAACCACCCCAGATCTTGTGTTTTCCATGCTTCAACCCATCTAGTCAAGTGGTCAAACACCACCAGAATGTACTTGGACCGGTTAGCTCCCATTGGCAGAGGGCCAATGACATCAAGGGAAACTGTATGCAAGCAAAGTGTGGTTTCAATAACCAGTATGAAATTTCAGGTGGAACAGCTTTTCCACTTGGCATTGATGACAACAGAAAACAGTGTCAAGAACTTTGAAAACATGCTTTCTTAATAGTACTGAGGGCGCAACAATTCCATTGTCTTGCGCACATCACCATGTCAGACTGCATTGTGGGCGCTCATAATAATCCCAGGCCATGCTGATGGTCATGAAAAGTTCACCGTAGAATTGCCAATTGTTGGGATTTTTGCACATATTCCCAGCTGACTAGATTGCCAGGGATCACTATGAGATAATCCCTTATGCAAAGTGAATTGGATATTGGTTGACCCTGATTTTTGGGGTAACTATGTTTGGGGATTTTAGGTTATTCACCTGGTCAGATCAATTGGGATTGATCAAGATAAATGCTTAAGATCTCGTCGAGCAGAGTTGCTGACAAAATAGGGGCATCTGATAGTTGATTAACTATCAGGTATACCGATTGGGATTGGTCAGGTTTCATCACTGACTGATTAGGAATTTAAGGAGTAAGTTGCGAGGCGAGTGATACCACCTGCAACTAGCAAAAGAAAAAGTTGGTTCAAGATCTGCCTTAATGGGTAACAAGTCCTATTACCTAAGCAGGTCTGCTAAATATGGTTGTTTCTCTTGGATCAAGAGGAAAACGTTAGAAACACGTTTTCTGAGTTTTTCCGTTTTATGTCTTGAGGATGTCCAATGATAGAATCCTAGCCAGGATGGGGAAGACTATTGCTGCTGAGATTAGATGGGTAATTCAACATCAACTGCTGTTGTTTCAATTTAGAGGTTCCAACTGAGGGTTGTGCTCCAAATTCATTAATATAAATTCCCTAAAGAATTCACTAATAAAAAACACCACTGTAAACAAAGTTAGGAAGAGATAAAGATCATCTTGACTTTACATTTGGTGTCACCCATCCTGGGGTTGATACAGGTGATAAAGAACTAATAGGCCAGGTGGACCAAGATCTTTATATGGCAGGAAGCCAAAACACTACTTTATGGACTTATTACCAGAGTATTATCTTAGTATACTTTATCAGCATCCATTTTGAGTTATGTTCTTTCTCAAGGAAATTATTGCTGTGTGCTCTAATTGGGAGTCTCTTTAGGATAAAGAGTAAGGATCTGAGCGGATATCAGGATAGGAAGCTGAATCAAATTGGGGATTGCTGCCAACTGTGTGTCACAGAAGACTGTAAACAGTGATCTGAGTGTAGATCAAGTTAGGCGGTACCAGGGAATGAATCCCTATTCAGGACATCATAAGTATTTCAAGAGTAAATACTGGTTGAGCGTTGAACCAAAATTTAGATTTTCAATTCAACTATGGATAATAGTTGCCATACTGTTATCAATGATTATATCAACTACTATCATACAATGCAGAGAATTGCGCAAAACCTAAACCTGTGAAGTTAATACATTAATAGGGGTTATTGGCTAAGAACAATTAGAAAACCTATAAATTCTAACAATTGGTGCTCATTACAGGGGTGTAGTTGAGTAGAAGAGTTTTGAACGATATGTCATATATAGACAAGATAAGAAAACTATGGACGGAGTTGACAACCATTATTTAGAACGACCTGAACTCAGTGGATCATCAATTATTCGCAGCCTTGGTGGAGAGAGTTGCCAAGATGGGGGAAGGGGTCAATAATGTCCAAAGTTTCAGAAATGAGTTACTTGGAAAAGTAACATTCACAAAGAAGAAATAAGGGGACTTAATTTGAGAAGTCTTATTTCTGAAAGTGGTGCATGAGAAAGATCGCGTTCATTTAAGAGCATGCAGCGCAGATATTGAGCGGCTGATTATACAAGTTGAGGAGTTGAAGACTCACAAATGCAAATGTGAGCCATATGCGGTGACTGACTCTGAAGAAAGAACTCCTCATACACTAATTGGAATATGACAACCCCAAGAAATATCCAACTGCCTTTACCACTATTTTAGAGTTGAGCCCAAAATTACTCCTCAGGTGAGCCAAGTAGCTGAACCAAGAGAGTTAGTTAGAGAAACCTTGGAGTAATTCAAAGTGACACCAAAATTACCAACTTTCCATCAGGATAACGCCCCAGCTTTTTCCCTTTGTTAATATGACAATGTACAGATATGACGATCATCAAAAAACATTGACAGTGATGAATTGCCTAGATACAGATTGTCAAAACCTAGTGTTGCCCCATCTAAAGGGGGACAGCTGTTCATAC
Source organism: Massospora cicadina (assembly GCA_022478985.1). Lineage (NCBI taxonomy): Eukaryota > Fungi > Entomophthoromycota > Entomophthoromycetes > Entomophthorales > Entomophthoraceae > Massospora > Massospora cicadina. Next base: position 256,731 of record JAKSZP010000044.1, on the reverse strand, counting down.
GCAGAGGCCAATGTGGCCATCATGAAGTAATTTGGAAGCCCCTGGAAGAAGTCCAGAGAAGAGCCTTAGGTGGCTCCTGGAATAATAATGCCAGGCCATAGAAATTCGATTTCTCCTGGTAAATTTAAGCAAAAAACCAATGAAGATTGAGAAGAAACAGATCGTCACATTTGTTCACCTAATCCCAACAGCTGAACTGAGGAAATCCCATGATTTTGGTACCTTGATGAGATGGGATTACTGGCCAGGGTAACTGAGAGTATCTGTAAGTCCTGAGGAACGTCCTCTGGGCGTTGATTGGGCCACCTTTCTGTTCCTGAGCAAGAAAGTACCAAAGAGGATGGCCATACCCCTCATTACTCAGGGCGATCTTGATCGCATGGTAAACGAGCGCTGGAAAATAGCCCTTCAGCTTCAGATCCCACTTCTGGTACTTGCACTCTCCTTGGCAGAACTGTTACGAGGAATTAGTAAAATCTGCGCTGAGATCACTTAAATGGAACTGGTTGCAACTAATTCGAGTGGCAATCAGCTGGATACTCAGATTCCAAATGGTCAAAGAGGTATGAAGGCTGATCTGTCAGCCAGAATGCCCAACGGTTGCAATTTGGTTTACATGATGATTGAAGATCTTCCCCCCTCCCAAATCCATCAGGCATCACCCTCAATGGGCAGCTTCCTTCCAGAAAATCAGGCGTTGCACCTGATGCAATACTACTGACTGCAACTTGGCTTGTCACCAAAGTTTGCGATGTCAGTCCCCCAGGGAACTAACCCTCCTATTCCCAAATAGTTCACCTCTTAGGTTGAACTGACTGCAACTCGGCCTGCCGCCAAACTTAGCAATATCAGTCCCCAGGGAACTAAACCACCCATTTCTGAATAGTTCACCATTTAGGTCAATCTGACCAAAACTTGGCTCATCGCTGAATTTTGCAATGTAAATCCCCAGGGAACTAACCCACCCATTCCCAAATAGTTCAACGCTTAGGTTGAACTTGAAGAACCTGATCCCGGCTTATCTTCCCCAAAATCGATGATTATTTAATCAGGCACATTGCACTGAGAAAATTGTTGGTCGATTCTCTTCCCTTAAATTTTCCAATAAAAACACCCTTCCCCAAATTTCCCTTTTTATCTGTTAAGATTTAAGTTCTCTTCCAGCTCCATATCCGTTGTACCAGCAGCAGTGCCCCTAGCATTCTGGTTCACCACTTGGATGCTTTGGCATCCAGGCTGGTAGGCCAGTCTATTTTCTACTTGCCGTCTGCCTTACAGTATCAGTCTATTGGTTGATTGAGAGCAACTTGCTTGTCTGATGGAAGGACAGCAAGAGGAGGAGCTTGAATTGTTTAAAAATATTGGGAAGTATTTGCCCAGGATATCCATGATTTGGGATGCGCAAGAGATGTGTTCCACAAGGTCAATACCAGGGAAAATTTGCCAATTAGGATGAGACTGATTCGACAGTTAAAGGCAGCCAAAGCAGTATTGGAGGAGTAAATCAGCAAACTAGTGAAGCATGGGCTTTTATTTCCGTCGTCAAGTCCCTGGGCGAGTCTGGTTCATATTGTGAAGAAGAAGGATGGCTCTAATAGGGTGGTGATTGATTATTGGAATCTGAACAAGATTACAACAAAGGATTCATACCCACTACTAAGAATTGACGATGTGTTATATTTATTGGGAGAGGTGAAGAATTTCTCCACGATGGATCTAATATCAGAATATTGGAAAATCGATTTGCCAAGAGATTACCAAAAAATGCACGATTGTCACTGCGAAAGGGGCTATATTAACTGATGAGGATGACCCAGGGTCTGTGAAATGCAGCTGCAACTTTCCAGAGGGCCATGGACGCTATACTGAATGACTTGAAGTTTTCATGCGTCCTGGTGTACTTGGACGATGTCAATGTGTTCAGTAGGACTTTTACTGACAATTTATACCACTTGTAGAAGTGTTCAAGAGACTGTCTGCGGCCAACCTGAAGATTAAGTCATGTAAGTGTCACTTCTTCAAGGAAAAGTTGGAATACCTGGGATTCATGATCAACTTTAGTGGACTGCAGCCGCAAGCTCAGAAGATCATTCCTTAAAACAAAAGGCTGTGCCAAAGAGTGTCTGAGCTATCCAAGTGTTCCTTGGAATAGTCTTATAGTATAAAATTTTTATTCAGGATTTTGCCAGAATCGCTGAACCCTTATTCCATCTGTTAAGGATATGAAGAAAGGATTTATCTGGAATGAAGAAGCACAGAAATCCTTTGATGAGTTACTACAGTACTTGATAGATTCTCCAATTTTGATTTATCCAAATTTAAATCAAAAAACTACATATAGACTGATGCTTTGTTTATGTTGATTGGTGCCATTTTGAGCCAAGTAGATGAACTTGGGGACCAACATCCAGTGGCGTATGTGAGCTGGACACTCTCAACTGCTGTGAGGAACTACACTGTAACTAAGCATGAATGCCTTGCAGTCATTTAAGCCTGTAAACATTTTTGGGTGTGCATTCATGGAATGCACTTCAAAGTGATGACAGACCACTCCTCGTTGCATTGGCCTCACAATTTATGAGGACCAGAATGATGACTGGCCCAATGGGCACTAAAATTACAGGCTTACAATAATGAGATTGTCCACTGAGTGGGGGCTTCTAATCATAATGCGATGGCTTATTGTGGTTACCAATGGTCCAGATGGTATGCCAGCAGGCGGATGAGCTATTCCAGTGAATTGTTGATGGAGAAATTGGAAACAAGCCCTGAGAAATCCAAGTTGCGCTTCAAAAAGCAATGGAAAACACTGAGACCATGGATGGACAGCTTTAAAAGATGATTAATGGGAAGCGGTTACTCTTTCAAAAGCTGTCAGAACAAGAGGCTATTGTTTAAGCCACCCATAAGGTTGTAGAGCATGGAGACCTGGGGAAGATGACTGACCATATTCGCCAGTACTACTACTGGGAGTCAATCAACTATGATGTCGCAGACTATCTGGATTGTTGTTTGGAGTGCCAGTTGCACAAGCAACATAAGAATAAAACTGGATGCTGACTGGTTCGCCCTGGATTTGCTTGGCATACAGTGTCCATCAACGTGATGGGACCGCTGATAATGAGCACAGGGGAAGTCAAGTACATAATAGTTGTGATTGATCATCTGACTAAATGGGTCAAGATGAAGGCTATGGCAAAAGTAGATGCTATCTGTACTGTGATGTTCATCCTAAGTCAAGTATTATACCAACATAGATGCCCGCAGGTCCTGCCGAGTGACAATGGGAAAAATTTCACATCTCATGTGATACAGCAATTAAATGAAATAATGGGCATCCGATGAGTCATGTCTTTACCCTACCAGCCAGAGATTAATGAAATGGCGGAACAAGTTAATGTGATGCTGGCCATGACGCTGAGGAAGCTGGTCACAGGATGAACTTCTGCTTGGGGAACATACTGGAGCTCAGTGACGTTTGCCTACAATATCAGTCATCATATGGCGATGTGAAAATGCATTTGAGTTTCTATATGGGTGAAGGCCTCATTGCCGCCAATTTTATATTTGGTGGTGGAACCAACACTGGGGATGAGTGCTGAGCATTATCTGAACTGATTGATAAATATCCTGATCAAAATGTAATCACAAGCATTTGATATGACTTTGAAGATAATGATATGAGCAAAAATGATGGATGATAACAACCAGCCAGCCTTATCAGAATACCAAATAGGCAAAAGAGTTGCCTACTGAAATACACATGGTTTTGGGAGAAGAAAAAAGTAGATGCGTTGTGGTCAGGTTATTTGAGATTATTGCCACGATGGCGATGGACGCTTACTCCATCAAGAACTTCTTGGATGGAAGGATAGTAAATTGAGTCCATGCTAGGTATTTAAAGCAGTGGATCGAGGAAAATAATAATAATAATTTAGAGCTCTTGAAGGACCACTTTACCAGTAAGTTGGTTATGTCCTAATGATTTGTTTAAGTCCAAAAAAGAATCGATGAACCAATCTAGATGGTTATGTCTTAAAAAAGTAAGATCTCCAAACCATAGAAAACTGGTAGGTCTAAGTATACCTAGGATCCATTTTGGGGGAATAAATTAAAAAAGATGGACCGCTGAATTAAAAAGGTCAAGCTCGTTGGGAAAAAAAAAGAAAAAAAAATAAAAGATATATAAAAAATGGGGAATAAAGATTTATAAAAATTCATAGAAAAAACAATAAATTTTTTATTCTTATTTTTTATTGGTTAACCTCAATTTGGGATGATTCAGCCTATTTCACCACTTGGGTAGGGAGGATGGATTGCAGTAGGAGTATATAACCCATCAAAATTGATGTGAGTTTGGATGCTAGTGAGGGTTATACCTACACAAAATTAAATTTGTTGAGTTGATGCAGATTCCTGCAAGAAAATGACTAGAGGAATGTAAATTGAAATGTCATAAAAGCCAAACACAATACCCCAGAGTGGGGAGAGAAGCAACAGTATAGGAAGAGGCAGTCAGCAAATAACCCCAAGTAATCCTAATATGGCACCAGAGCTGGAAGATTGGTCTTGAGCGCTTTCCAATGGCCTTTGTCAAGAATACCAGACATATGAGCTAGAAACGAGTAAAGGAAACTCTTGGGGTTGCCAAATCATGCCCCCTATCAAAGCCATCAGTGGAAGATAGCAATGAGATGCACCAGAAACGAGATAGACATGCAAGGAATGAATGGCATCCTACAAGTGATGACTACAAGCTTCTTGGAAGCTGAAGAAAAAAGAGCGATGGAAACCAGGAGAGGCTGGAAGCTTCATGTCCCAACTTCAAAGAACTTGGCCAGCAAAGCGAAGAGCATAGGCTGTGATATCCCAATCTAGGATGTTTTCAAGATTGGAAGAATTCAGAGCTATGGACAAAGCCTCGGTGACTTGGCCCTTAATTCTGTATAGGGGAGTTCAAAAATGTATGATGTTGATGATGATTAGTTTGGTGGCCAAGGCAGCTGACTTGTATATTGTCTGAGTTGGAAGAGGAACTCTGGAAGCAAGTATGATCCTGTGAGGAATGAAGGATCAAGAGTAAAGTGAATTGCTTCAGGAGGTTTGATGATGTTAGGAGTATCTGCTAAAGGAGCCAGATCCAGGAGAGTTTCAAAAACTAACTCTGGAATTGATGACAGAGGAAGGATTGGTCTCGAGTCTTTCAAGACAATTGATAACCTGGTTTCAGTTGGGTTGGTTACCATTTTCAGTAATACCACAGAAGGACTAGCTACTGGTACTTGACTAGGAGTATGAGTCCTGGAAGGACCACAGAATGGTTCTGTTCTGCAGAATGACTCATCCACTGGAAGAGCTAAAGATCTTGATCAGACAAACTATTGAGCAGCTGTTGGTACCGCAACTCAGAATTTGACATATGAGTTGGACAAGAGGGTAAATGTCAGACTTATATGATAGTTGACATTATGCACTATGAAATTAATTAAGCTCCAATTTTGGTGAAAGCAAATTTTAAAATTAATGGGATAATGTCATGATAATGGCAGAAGAAGTTTAGACCAGTCTACCAGTTGGGATGCGTGAACACCCAAAAAGCAAGCCAGAATGCCAGGGGCATTGCTGCACATACAACGTGGTATGGAGCCATAAGTTGGGAAATGATAAATCGTTGGTGTAGGGCAATTGTGAATAGCAACCCAAAAACAGAATTAATGGAGAGAAACCCAGATACTGGGGGTCTTGCTGCAGGGGATGGTACCAAAGGTATAGTTTCTACAAGGTCACCGGTAGGTGGGTTCAATTCAACTGAGGAGACAAGGGGTTGGATCCTTGCTTGGAAATGGTGGATGTGAGGCCACAAGATCCCAGTATATTAATGGCGGATATTTGAAATAAAGGGGTTGAATTGCCAGAAGTATCTAGCTTGCTTAATCTATTCAGAGATGGTGGGAGCCATAGTAACCATCAGTACTGGTAAGGTCCATCCAGTATAGGGACCGACAGGCCACCAGAGTAAAGCCATCAGGAATTTGGCCAGAAGGATATCAATAAAGTTCAAAATCGATAGTTTTTAGCCGCAAACTTTATTTAAAGGAAAGTGAAGAAAATTGACCAACAATTTTCTCAGTGTGATGCAACTGATTAAATAGTGGTCTATTGATACAGGAACAAGCAGGGACTGGGTCCCCAAGTTTGACCTAACTGGAGAAATATTTGGGGATGGGGGCAGATAAGGTCAATAGGAACCAAAATTAATGAATTTAGTGACAGGCTTAGTTGCTGTCAGTTTGACCTCAAACGCCCAAAATGAGGCTCAACTGCATTTCCGGCAGTTGGCATGACAGCACCTGGCCTGATGAGCAATGGGAATCCTCCAGGGCCACCCCACATAAGGGTGGTCCCAATTGGTTGGGAATGGGTTCAGGATGCTCAACCCGCCCATTCCTGGTCGCTGGGCTGTTTGTTCAGTCAAAAGCATTGCATCATCTGCAACTCCCAATTTGCTGTATGGGAGCTTCAATCTATCATTAATGGTGTCTGATGCTACTACCTGCACATCGGGGATCATCCTGGAAATTTTGGGAGGGGTTAATTTTGACAATTGCACTGCTGTCTGAATTGAAACTGTCAGCAATTCTGGCTGATGATTCAATTTTCTCCCCTTTTTGACTATGTGGATTCCAATCATCAGGCTTGTTTTCAATTGTTTTTGGACCAATCGACTTAGATTCAGCAATCTTGGCGCAAATTTCCCTGATCTGGTGGACAAGTTTGGCTGAGGTGAGTGTGGGCACCAGGGGAGGGATCTGAAGAAGGAAAGCTGTTACCCAGCGTTTGTCTGCCATGTGGGCGAGGTCACCCTGGGTAATGAGAGGTACTTTCACCCTCTTCAGAACTTTTTACTTGGAAACTGGAAGAGTGCCCAATCCACGCACAGGTGACGTTCCCTGGGACTTACAGATAAGCTCTCCAGAGAAGATTTAAAAATGATATGAGCCAAGAGGTTATTAAGAGAAAACAACAAGGGCAAACTTAATTGAGCAACTTTAATTGGGATGCAAAAATGAACATCAATGGCAAGGATCTCCTGCCAAGGACAAGGAAAAAAGGACTTTGAGGACGCGAGACCAAGAATCCTGAATTTAACAGCGGTCATATGCCCTGACAGGGGGAAAACCAGATCCTGGGATTGATATTGTCACAAGTAAATTGATCAGTCTGGCATGTCAGAAGGTTAAGGGTCCACGCTCTGAGTAGGTAGTAGCGAGGAGGAAGAGGAAGAGAGCCACATGCCTAAGGTCGTCCTGAGCAGCGTTGATTACTGATGAATGTACTTTGCTTGAACAAATGAAGTATTCAACCAAGTGTCTGAAGCGGTGTTCTCCTTCCCCAATCTTTTTCTCTCTGGAAATCTAAGTAAGAGGGGGGATTTGTTGGGATTTTTACCCATATTCCCAGCTGACTAGATTATCAGTGATCGCTAGGATAATCCCCTAATGCAAAGTGAATTGTTTTTGCTTGACCCTGATCTTGGGGTAATTATGTTTGGGGAATTTTAGGTTATTTACCAGTTCATATCTGTCAGAGATCAATCTGGATGAATGCTTAAGATATCATCAAGCAGAGTTACCAACAAAATAGGGGCATCCGATAGTTGATTAATTATCAGGTGTACTGATTGGGATCAGTTAGGCTTTATCACCAACTGATTGGGAATTTAAGTAGTAAGTTGAAAGGCAAGTGATGCCACCTGCAACTAGTGAATTGATTAGTTGGTTTGCAATCTGCTTAATGGGTAACAAGTCCTGCTACCTAAGCAGGTCTCTTGCCAAATATGGTTGTTTCTCTTGGATCGAGAGGAAAATGTTAGGGACACATTTTCTGACTCCTTCCATTTTAGGTCTTGAATATGTCCAATGACAGAATCCTAGCCAAGATGGGGAAGACCTTCGCTTATGAGATAAGGATGGGTAAAACATCATCTGCTGCCATTTCATTTTAGAGGTTCCAACTGAGGGTTGTGCGCCGAATTCCCTATTATAAATTCACTAAAGAATTCACTAATGAAAAAAACCCCACTTTACACAAAGTTAGGAAGAGATAAAGATCGGCTCTCCTCTCCATTTGGTGTCACCCATCCTGGGGTTGATACAGGTGATAAGGAATTAATAGTCCAGGTGGACCGAGATCCTTATATGGTAGGAAGCCAAAATACTACTTTACAGACTTATTACCAGAGTAATATCTTAGTATACTTTATCAACATCCATTTTGAGTTATATTCTTTCTCAAGGAGATTATTGCTGTGTGCTCTAATTGGGAGTCTCCTTAGGATAAAGAGTAAGGATCTGAGCGGGGATCCAGAGAAGAAGCTGAATCAAATTGGGGATTACTGCCGACTGTGTGTCACAGAGAAACTGTAAGCAGGGATCTGAGTGTAGTTCAAGTTAGGCGGTACCAAGGAATGAATCCCTTCAGGGCATCATAGGTATTTCAAGAGGAAATAATGGCTAAGCTTTAAACTGAAATCTAATACTTCAATTCAACTGTATAATAGTCACCAAACTATTATCAATGATTATATCAACTACAATCATACAATGCAAAGAATAGCAAAAAACATAAACTTGTGCAGTTAATATATTGATAGGGGTCATTGGCCGAGAATAATCAGAAAACCTATTAATTTATTCACCTATCCTCTTGTACAACTCACCATTCTGCTGAAAAGTATTAGCTCGCATTTCATTCATCGCCTTACTGACTTGTGGCTGCTCATCATTTTACTTTCCACTGAGCATCTTGTCATTCATAATGTCACTCAGATCCGCCATAACTGCAATAGTTGGTAGCCTTGACAAGCAATCAGCGTTCTGGTGTTTTGCTCCCAGTCGGTGAAGGAACTCAAAATCAAAAGCTTGCAATTTGAGGGACCACCTGGCTAAAATTCCTTCGGGCTCCTTGAGTTTCTGCAACCAGTGTAACAAAGCATGATCCGAATGACTAAACTTTTCTCTCATGCAAATATATTCTAAATTGTTTATATGCATAGATCACCGCTAAGCACTCCCACTCAGTTATGGTATAGTTAAGTTCATGACAATTCAGGCTCTGACTGCAGTACACAACGTGGTGTTCTTCTCCATAATTGTCCTTTTGGGAATAGGACTGCCACCACAGGGAAAGGATTGCACCTATCTGAACAATGAATTTGTTATCAAAATTGGGATAGCGTAACACCAGCGCACTGCTCAGCGCCATCATAAAGTGTATTAAAGTAGCATTGTCATCATTCCGTCCATTTGAATGCAGCATCCATCTTTAGTAACTCAAACTGTGGCCTCCAGATCAGCTAAAGTTAGGGATGAAGCACCGGTAGTAGCTGACCATCACCAAAAATACCTGAATGTCACGCTTACTGATGGACATAGCCATTCTTTGGATATCTTCACCTTGGCAGGTTAAGGTTTCAGCCCTTTTACTTCACTACAAATTCAAGATACTCCAGCTGATCCTTGAAAATGTGGCATTTGCAGGGCTTGATCTTGATGTTGGCCTTAGCCAACCAGAGGAATACCTCCTCCAGATGGGTAAGGTTCTTGGTAAATGTGTGAGAAATAAATTGATGTTGTCAAGGTACACAAGCATGCACAATAGCTTCAGATCTCTGAGAATGGTATCCATGGCTCGTTGGAATGTAGCTGGGGCATTACACAGCCCTTGTGGTATATGGGTCAGTTGGAAAAGTCCCTTGGGCGTGATAATGGTGCATTTCTCCTGTTCTGCCACAGTCAATTCGATTTTCCAGTAGCTCAATATCAGGTCCATTGCCAAGAAGTAATGGCTCCGCCTAGTTGATCCAGTGTATCATCAATCCATGGCGAGGGATATGAGTCTTTCTTGGTGATGCTGTTAAGCTTCTAGTGTCTATTGCTACCCAGTTGGTGCCGTTCTCTTTTTTACAATAAGAATGGCCGAAGCCCACGGACTTTTTGATAATTTTGAGAATTCCTTGCTCCAGCGGCTTCACAATTTCTTCAATTACTACTTCCTCAGCTGCTCTCAAATGGCAGATTGGCTGTGAACTGATAAGGGGATGATCCGCAGTGTCCAATTGGTGAAACATCCTTAGCGCACCTAAATTGTGGTTATCAACAACAAAAAATCTTTTTATTTCTTTCAAATAAAGATATCACCTGATCCTTTTGATCTTCCATTAAACTGGCTAAAATTTCATGCGGAACTACTTTCATTATGCTGGGTTGCAAATTGATCATTAAAACAAATTCATCCATCAACTTGAACTCATGAACCTGGAGGACTTCCTATACTGTGATCAAGTCTTAATATGCCACTATTTGATGCTGGCAGATTGGCATTGGTTCATTACAGTAATTTTCTAGAGAAACCTTAATCTCTTCATATCCTGGAAGTATTAATTCTGGAGCCATGTGGGGCTCAAACTGTGATTGCTGATAAGGGCCAATAAGTTCCCCATAGAGTCCTTCTGGCACTTCAACTATCAATCCAGTGTTCACTATTACTTGGTGACCGGAGGGGATGGATATTGCCCCAGCTTCTCTGAGAGGCAGCCCTTGATACCTGTATCTCTGGTGGTGAAGAACTCAGGTCCTATTTTTAGTTGATGGTAATGAGCCAGGATTACACTGTTACTGTAGGCCAGGGTGATATGACCCATGTGCACCAGATCCTTTGGCACTCTGCTGGAAGTAAAGTAAATTGAGATCCGCTGACTCAGGATCATGAAGGTCTCCGCAATCATATCAATGACATCCCTGAAGTGGCACAGGAAAACAGATCCAATTACCAGATTGTAAGTCCTATTAGATATCACTATTTCTGGAGCTACAATACAATCGTTACAAACCGCAAGGGTAGTCGCTGTATGCTCACTCAGAGACCATGCTTTCTGCACCTGCAGTCCCATACACCATACAATGTTCCACGTCAGACTTTAATGCCAACTTCGCCACCAAGTTTGTGGATACTATGTTGACTGGATGCCTATATTGATTATAATGTGGACATGGGTTGTTGCAATGACAACATCACAGTATTATACTAGTAAAGGAAGAATTCTGATTGTTAAAACATGGATTTTAAACGGATCTATTCTCCCCAGAAAGCCCATAATACTCTACCCAACTTTAGGGTACTCTTTAACAATATTGTCCAAAGAGAGGTCAGCATTCATAACTTTAAGAGAGGCGCATCAGAGGACAGGTCTGGCTCCTCTATAGAATTTAGTTCAAACTTTTGACAGGCATAAGGCTTCAGTTGCTCCTGTGATCTGTCCTCTGTAATGTCATTTTTTGCACTTGGGTGAATGTATTGACCCTCTAGATGGCTGCTGATATATGAATGCATCATTGTAATGAAAGACTTCCGCTGCATGTATGTAAAATAGTTTCATGTGTGAAATTTGAGGTATGTGTCAAGATTTTGACCAGATGGATTCCTTCTGATAGTATCAGGTTTAGAAGTTTGGTAAGGTGAGAAATTACCAGCTAATCTCCTAGTTTGATACTATTAATGTTATATATTTAATTAAGTTTAAGTTTGGCGGAAGCTGCGTTTTCTGCCAAAATGCCATCCAAAGATCGATGTGGGAGTTTTTTGTGGAAAGCTGATGAATCTGTTATTAATCGTCCAAAATTGATTCTGCCAACTAATATGGAGCACTGGTAACTCATGCTGAGGATGCTCAAAGTTCTTTCAATTATGAATTATAATATGATTGACCAGTGACTTATGCTGAGGATGGATTGGCCTAATATTGATATTCAGTGATCAGATGAGCGGATCTGGAGGGAATCTCTATAAAAATATGAAAAAATGAAATTTATGATCAAATAGAGTTCTGGCATCAATGTGCCAATGGGTTTTCAGTTATTGATTGACCAAAGAGTACTTGGGCATAGTGGCCCCAAAAGTAGTATAAATTTTTGTTTAATTCCATCTAATAAACATCTCTCATTTGCCCATCTTTCCTATTGTTTGAAGTAGCTTAGAGCAACTAGAGTGGGGAAGGTGTGAATGAAGATCCCCAATAGGCGTGGGTGATAACGCCTGGAGTGGCCAGTGCTGCCAGCTCCCATGCGTCCTCCCTATAAGGAACTGGCAGGAACCTGGCCAGATGACTACCAGCGGATGCGCTGACTGGCCGCCAACCTTGCAAGGAGCAGCGCAGGAGTGCCATAGCTGCTAAGATGGGGGATGGACTCTCTGGGGCATGCCCAGATGGGTTGGTGAAGGGTCGCAAGGGTGGGGCAGCGCAGAAGTGCCTGAGCTGCCCAGGAAGGGGAAGGACTTGCTGGGGCATACGCCAAGGACACCTGTGGCTAAAGGCAAAGCCGTTGGTGGTTAGTTGGTGGGTAGACCTGGAATTGTAGGGGTTGGTACGCCAATGAAGGCGAAACGGCAAAGGGCCAACCATTCTTCATACTGGTTGGCCTGGCACACTAGTGGAGCTCATGGTTAATTTCACGATAGGCTGTAATAATGGAGGTAGAGAGTCCCTTCTCTACTCCGCTCTACCTTTTCCCTGATAGCACTGATCCTGCTGTATGCGATGGACTAGACGGGTGGGGAAGCCTCATGCCAGGTGCCCAGGCCAACCACATTGATAACAATTGACCTCATAGGGCCTGCATCTGTGATTGTTGAAAGATGGCCCACGCCAAAAGTTGGACTGGGATCAATTGGTGTAAACAGGTCCAACCTGATAGATGAACTGCTGATGGCAACTCAGTTGAGGGTGAAGCGCATAGTGATAATATGTCCAAGGATTACTAAGAAAACTTTTAGCAAAGCAGGTTTATTTCTTTAAATAAGAAAGTTTGTCAATGGGTGCAGCATTTTCCCGTCTATATTGGGCGGAGAAAAGGTAGCTGATAAATGGCACAAAATGCAAACGATTCAAGAAAGGGCACGTCATCCTCTAAATATAGAGCCATAACATTGTACAGATCATAGTATGGCTTTGCTGCGGAGTTCAAAGCAATACACACATCTGACTTAAATAAAGTCCCTGCCTTGATTAACATGTGTGCTTTTTGCCATAATTAATCAGCAAACATGGTGAGGGTCTCGTTATGCTGGAACCCAAAGGTCAAAAAGTCTGTCTTACACTGCAACATCTTTGTTGTACCCCCAAACAACCACAGCACCTTATCCTTCACTTCCTGGTATGTAACGGAACTGTTTGGAATGAAGCAAGTAACTTGGTCAACACTTCCAACATACAAGGTGGATATTAATAATTTCAATTTCTACTGATCTAAAGCTCTTTCTGTTGCAAATTCAAATTGCTTGAAGAACCCATGAATATTCCCATTATGATTGAACAGAGGCAGCTTATCACTATAACCTCTTGAAGAAGCTCATCTTGACTTTTGAGCACAGCGTCCAAGGCAAGTTTGAGTTCCACATATCCAATGGGTGCATCTTGGCATGAAGATCCTCTGTTAAAGCAAGCCTTATGCGCCATGATCAACCAAAAAAGATTTTTTATTTATTATAATTGATCAAAGGGCCCCATTTAGTGAGCACCACTGTTATAATTTCAGCAGTATAGAAAAGATATGCTTAAGGTTTATCACAGGGTTACGCCCACTGATCAATAGGAACAATGATATGAAGATCATTTTCCTTGAAACAATGCAGTAAACTTTCAATAGATATGAAGCAATTGCCCTGATGACACTTCCTTATTTTATCTAATACTTTCAGTGGATCCTTCCTGGTCCGCTCACTCTCTTCTTACTAACAACCCCCCTCTTCAATTATCTAATATTGCTTATATCTCAACATTTTCATACAATACCATTTCTTCAGCTTAGCAATTTGTTCCACCATATCTCATTGGTTCCAATAAAGTTAATCTATTATTAAATTCTCAATCGCTTAGTTTGAGGCAATTTATCAATTATTCGTCATGCATTGCATTTCCTAACCGTCTAATCACTATATCTTCAGCAGAATTCCTCCTATACTCCGAGGTTGACTTCACTCATCAACTCAGATACTTGATAATACTCATATAGCCTAACGACAAAGATTAACCAATGATCTGCTGGTGGTTTTTTTTGGATTATCATCCAGTCATATTAATTTTTTTGACACTGGACATTTACTTCTCAACGTTGGAGTAAGAAGTGCAAGGAGCAATTCACTCTAGTCCAGGAAAAGGAGAATGAAATCAGTCCTGAATTGGGAAAAGGGTTAGCAGTCTAGACAAGTAACAATTTTGACACCATGGACAAACCTGTTCCTCAGATATATTTAAAGATGATATAGATATTTCCAATTTATTTGTAGACAATGAAACAACCAACCTGCTTTATAAGGTTGTTAATGGATGTGAACTCCATACCTGAGACAAAGCGAAGAATTGACCCCAATGTTGTGAAGGAAGTATCTCAATTATACGCTTCTCAACTATCAGACAAGATTAGATCCACCAAGAACCCAGTGTGTTTACTCAAGAGGAGATCAAATGAGGCTAAAAATCTCCTCTTAAACACGATCAAGGTTTTTTCCCTAATTTATCCATGCAATTAATTCACACTTTCAATTTGGCGAATAATGCCACCATTCACTCAGTAAATACCCTATTAAAATACTCTGAGTGCACATATGCGATCATTTTAGTCAACTAAGTGAGAGTGCGGGCAATCATCTACAGTGGAGTGACCATTAACACTATTTTAAACAAATTTGGGGAAAGAAATGAAGATTACACTAGATTTAGATCACTGAAAGGAATATGGAATGGCCAGACCAGATATTACCATATCATGTGGAGCCTACAGTGCGCTTCCACTCCAGTTAAGATTGCTTGTGGTTTCAGCTACCACCATCATGTTGGTAGGTCAGAATTATGACATACTTATTGGGACAGAATTTCTGAGGAAATAAGGAGTGAAATGTGATTTTAAGGATAATAACCTGACCATTTTTAGAGCAAACCCTGCCCTTGGTATATCAGTGGGAAGGAGAACCACCGCTGACAAATAAAACAATATTTTTAACTTGATTTACAATTTTGACATCATTACCATTCAATATAAGTTGGCTGGATGAAATTTGGAGGGAAATGAAAGGAAATTTTAGAAAATTGTGGGATATCCTTGATTACGCTAATGACAAATACTAGCTATTTGGGATGCAAATAATCATTAAAAAATGATTAACAATTAAAATCTTGGAGAATTATATGGAGAAGTCATCAGCCCATGGAGGAAATTGAGATCTGAGTCATGGAAAGCGCCAGGAATAATCATGCTAGGACACAGAGAAATAAGTAAGCTGCTGCCTATTCTGGGAGAGGAACCAGTTAAAATAGCAAAAAATCAAGTCATCGCATTTCTGCATCTAATCCCAACAGCAGTGATCAGTAAATTCCATAATTTATGACATTAACCTAAATGGGATTACGTCAGAAGCTTCTGAAGGCTTTAATGTTTATTCAATTGAGAGCAGTTGGCTAAAATATCATAGCAAGCACAAGAAATACTGCTTTGCTTGTTTGAGAGATATAAGGGGACATTAGACCAAGGTGACCACAACTTATAATGTGAAAAGAACATGATCCATAAAGTTGACACTGGAGAATACCCACTGATCAGGATAAAACTGGTTGGCTGGTCTAGAGCTACGGAAACTGTGGTCAGCTAAGAAATCAGCAAGCTAGTTGATCATGGGCTCCTCTTCCCATTGCTGAGTCCATGGGTGAGTCCAATCCTTTTTGTTAAAAAGAAGGATGGATTAAATTGTGTAGTGATTGATTAGCACCAATTGATCAAAATAACTAAAAGGATTCTTACCAACTGCTGGGCATTAACGACGTGCTTGATTACCTAGAGAATGCCAAATACTTTTTGGCAATGGACTAATTTTGGGATATTAGAAATTGCTTTGTCAAAGGAGGATCAGGAAAAATGTGCGATAATTACTGCACAGGGAATTTACCAGCCTACCTGAATGCCCCAGGGATGTCTAAGCGCTGGCCACATTCCAGAGAGCAATAAATTCTATTCTGAGTGATTTTAGCTATATTGCGCTTTAGTATATCTGGATGATATCAACGTATTCAGCAGGACCTCATGGACCATTTGGGCACTTTGAAGAAGTATAAAAGCGCCTGAATACAGCGAATTTTAAGATCAAGCTTAAAAAATGGCAATTTCAAGAAAGAGCTTGAGTAATTGAAGTTTGTTATAACCTTCAGTGTTCTGCAACCCCAGAAGAAGAAGCTTATAGTAATCAAACGGATTTTGATCTTGAAGAGCATTTACAATATCCAAGCAATTCTTGATATGGTCATCTACTATCACTGCTTCATAAAGGAAGCCGCTAGGATTGTGGAGCCATTATTCGACTTGTGAAGGATCTTAGAAAAGGATTTATGTGTAAAACAAGAAACCCAAGAGTCATTTGATGAATTACACCATTATTAGATGGCCAGTTCTGTCTTAAAGTGCCCAATTTTAAATGGGAATTAATAATTCAAATTGATGCTTTGATGATGAAGAATATTGCCATTTGGAGCCAAGTGGATGAAGATGGGGAAGAACATCTGGTGGCCTATGTGAGCAGAGCACTACAGCCAGCGGAGGAAATTATATCTTGACAAAGTGCAAATGTCTCATAGCGATCACCCCATAAAAGCAAAAAGAATATATCCATGAAACAAACTTTGAGTTGGTGACTGACCACTCGTCTTTATTCTTGCTCCATAACTTGAAGGAACCAGAGGGGCGATTGGCCCAATGGGCTTTAAAACTACAAGTCTATGACTTTGAGATAATGCACTGGGCCAGAGCAGCACGTTAAAATGCTGACAGATTATCAAGACTTCCTGCTGCCCAAATTTTTTATCAGAAAGTGGATGAGTTACTTGAGATAATGATTGAAGGCAATATTGGGAATGAGCCCCAAGACATATAAGCTGTGCTAAAGAAAGAAATGGAAAACACCAAGATGAAAAATGGACAGTTATATAAAACAATTGATGGAAAATGGTTTTTATTCAAAGCTGTCAGAACAAGCGGGAAATTATCTGAGTTGCACATAAAGTCGTCAGCCTTGGTGGCCTAAGGAAAACCATGGACTATATTCACCAATACTACTACTGGGAATCAATTAACTATGATGTTGCTGACTACCTGCCTGTTTCATGGAGTGACAATTATACAAACACTATAAGAATTTAACAAGATACAAGCTAGTAATCCCTAAATTTACATGGCACACAGTATCAACAGATGTTGTGGGACCCTGAGTATCAGTACAGGAGGAGCAAAATGCATCATCTTGGCATTAGACCATCTGACTATATGGGTAGAAACCATAGCCTTGAGCAAAGTGGATGCTGAAAGCATGGAGAGATTATTCTTGGACCAAGTTGAGTATCAGCATGGATGACCGCAAGTCTTATTGAGTGACAATGGAACCAATTTTACCTCCTATGTGATCCCAAGGCTAAACGAATTGATGGGAATCCAAGGAGTGGTATCCGTTGTATACTTTCCATAACAAATGTAATGGCGAAATGAGTTAATGGAAAGCTAGATTGTCGCTAAAAAATTGGTCATGAGGAATATATTCCGCATGGGGAACTTACCTAAGTTCAGTTACTTTGCCTACAATATCAGTCATCATATGGTGACATTAAACGCCGTTTAAATTACTATATGGACGAAGGGAAGCCTTACCATCAAATTAGTATTATACCATAGAAACAGTATTGGTGATAAGTACCAATAAACTTCTGAACTGACTGTAAGTATTATGATCAAACTGCAATTGCAGGCGTTTGATACCACCTTAAATAAAAGGATCAAAGTAAGGTTGATAGATGACTCGAACTGTCTGTCATTACAAGAGTACCATGTGGGGATAAGGTAGCCTATTATGACTTTTGAGATATTAATATGATTGGACGATAAACTCTAAATATAGCGGATTAGTTGATATTGGTTGAAACTGAGTAAGATAACATTATCTATTAGATCTCCTTGACATAATGTGATAAGGTGATACCAAACTTTATAAAGAATACTTTTTTTATCACCTCAAAATAAGGCTATAAGGAAATGCTGAATTTAATAATAATAGAACTTACTGGAAACTCTTATTTATGAGGCTAAACCAATTGAAATATGAAAAAGAAGAATATCATAAGCCAAAGGGTCAGAATTGACCAATAACTGAATATATAAATGTGACATGAAAGTTAGAGGGAGGAGGATTTTTGGTAACAAGAGGAAGGGTTTTCGAGCAAAAAAGTCTAAATAATTATTAAATTTAATTAAGTGGTGTTGCCAAAGCTATTGCTTCATATTATCATTACATTTGCTAAGTTTATCCCGGAACTAATGATATCCATATTATCAGTCTATTGCTCAGTGGGCCTAAACCTTTGCAACCCTTACAGCGTTCATTAAACTATATCGCCATTTTTATAACAGTGGTGCTCACTACAGGGGCCCATTGAACAAACACAGCCTAATTCTCAAGTTGCCAGTTATGTCACATAAGGCGTGCACCAATGGAGAATCTTTACAGAAAGCTGCACCAGCCAAGTACATGGATATCAAACTTGACTTAGATGCGGTGCTCAAAAAGCAAGATGAGCTCCTTCAGGAGTGCAACGATGTAATGAACCAGTTCAAAGATGCGTATATCCAGATGCAGATCCTTGGACACCAAAACAGACAACTCGCCAATTTCTGAACAACACTACTAAATGTTTACATTGCACAGAGCAAAAGTTGAAAAGCACTTCCTACCCTCAGCACCCCCATTGGGAAGCGGAAGATCATAAAAGGGCCATTTGAGGAGAATTGTATTATGATGAAGTTGTGGTTGGATACCAATCCAAGGAGTTTTTTACTGAAACACGGGCAGCATGCACTATGTAACCCATGATGACAACCATGGGGACAATTATGCTTTGATGAGCCGCTTTCCCCAGGTGATGGCAGTAATGCCCACAGAAGAGACCCAAGCTACCCCTAAAGCAGCAGACAAGCTGTGCACCACTGGCCCTTCTGAGCCAGCTCCTTGTCAAAAATCCATCTTTGGGCCTCAACCAATTCCCCAGTACACTCCAAGAGCTCGCAGTTATGAGCGGGAGAGGAGGTCTGCATTAGTAATCTGCCTCCATTCAACCGTGATGGGACATCCATAGGTTCTTCAAACTATTTTAATTTGCAATGGAAGGAGCCTCGGATTGGTGCAAGGATAAGTTTCTGATATTCGCCCTGGATGTCAGAAGCACCAACCAAATCACTTGCTATCTTCCAAGAAGCTCTTTTACATATTAAGAGGTGAAAGATACTGAGCTGCAGTTGTTTGAGAGCACCACAAAGATGTCTCAGAAAAGGCCAAGTTTTTGACCATTTGTTCTATCATAATGAGATTCTCGCTGAGTTTGTGGAATGATTCATGATGGAAGCACATGTGTTAATTGGGTCAGGAACTCTATCTGAAGCTGATGTGGAATTATGATTACTTCTGTGGTGAATCCATACTGCAAACTGTAAAAAACTATGGCCCCAATTTTCAGGACGACGTACCCCTGCTCAAGTTATCCGATTTCTGCGCCATCTATCTGCCACCTTTACTTCGCCCAAAATAGATTGGAAATCTTCATCATCCATCGCCAGACCTTCTTATTTTGGTGAATCATCCCAACTTGTTATTGTTCCACACAGTAACCCTGGCCTTATTACAACTATGCACCTCGCCCTCAGCTGAGTTACCCACAGCATTCTGACTTCCAGTATGACTTGCTTACAACAACCACCAGCAGCACAACTTTCAACCTGGGCCTGCTTACGCTGACCGCCAACAGTCCAACTATTGGCCTGGACATCTTACATAACCAAGGATGTGGGCCCTATGGGGTAAATTTTTTGATTGCGGTCGCCCTAAACAACTTTCATGGAACTGCCCCAATCATCAGGTCCATTACATATAGCAGGACCAGTAGGACCAGGGAAAAGATGGAGTGGAGTAGAGATGAGAACCTCTACCTCCGCTATACCAACCCCAACTGTCCCACCTACTCCTGACGAAGTATATCCAGCTGAAGTCCCTCAGTGCAACGCCAAGTTCCTATATCAGCTGCTGGCTGGAGAGATAATGTACTGGCATGGGCACAAGCAAAGGACATGGCGGAAGGAGGACCCCAGGAACAATCAAAGCCCTACGCCTGCCAGATTTTTGAAAAGATTTCGCTGAATGAGCCAGGTCCTTCCTTGAATGCGCCTTCCTTGAAAGGAGTAAACGTTACCCTTCTGGTGGACTCTATCAACAAAGAATACCCTAAAGTCAGTGAGGGGATTCTTTTTATTCCTCAGAAAGAAAGATACTCTAATTTTTCACGTAGTAAACAGTCAAAAATCTTCTTATTCTGGGTGTACATATTGTGACATTTTTGAGACATATCTTTGAGTTTGCGCTATAATAGATATGGGCGCCCTAGACAATTTTTCACTAAGTCGATGGTGAAATTGACGTTGATACCCAATGTGTAACATCAAAATGGTGTATGGGACCGCTGGAGCTGATAGCACGGTCTCAGAGGGAGCGTACAGTGCGCTGCCTTTGAAGTTTGGGTCAATTTTTATGGTAGCTCTTGCGATAGTTTTACCAAACAGCAATTATGACCTGTTAATAGAAACCACTTTTATGCGACACTCTGGTAATGTCATAGATATGATGTAGGAGACCTTCAAAATTTTGGGGCAGTGGATCACAACTTACTTTACATCAAGTGGAGTGCTGAAGTATCCTGTGCATATGGGACATATGAACCTTGTTTATAGTGACAATGTAATCCTGTCTCATTACCATCAAATAAAAAATAGAACCTGGGCCCTCCCCAGCAAATATATGGATATCAAGGGCTGCCCCTCTAGACTCCAGTTCTATACTAATTCCCTCTGGCCACCAAGTAATAAAAGCACTGAGCTAGAGGGGCACTACCAATAGGACTCTATGGGGTGGTTATTGGGCCTTATCAGAAATCGCGGTCTGAGTCCATGTGGCTCCAGGTAATATACTGCTGGGACATAGAGAGATCAAAGTCTAACTAGCAAACCTTCAAAAAGAAACATTACAGGTCCGCTGACATCAAATATTTCAGGAAAACGGCAATAGAACTTTAGACTGGCCTGCAGTTGAATGCATAAGCACCCAAAAAGCAAACCAGAATTCCAGTGGCATTTCCACTCATATGACGTTGTATGGAGCTGCGAATTGGGAAACAATGACACATTGGTTTGAACGAGCGTGAAAGAAAACTAGTAATGAACCAAAAAGAAACAACCCCAGACACTGCGGTCTTGCTGCATGGGATTGTACTAATGGGTTTACTACTTTGGTTTTACTGGCGGAAGGGTTACCATTAAAGTAAAGACAAGGGGGCGGATCCTTGCTTAAAGTAAGATATGAGGCCACAAAATTCTGATATCTTGATAACAGATAGCCTTAAAAATGGGGCTAAACTCCCAGAAGTTCTTACACCTTAATCCAGTTGAATATGATGGGAGCTATTGTAATCATCAAAACTGGTAAAGCCCATCCATTGTAGGGATTAATTGGCCAACAGGTTAGTGCCATCAGGACTTTGGCAAGCTTTGATTGAAATAAAATGAATAATTGGGTATTAGCGGGAATTTTATTGGAAAGGAAAATAAAGAGAATCGACCAACAATTTTCTCAGTACAATTCAACTGATTAAGTAGTGATCAATTGGGTAGTAGTTCCAAGCAGAGATTGCGGCCCTTAAATTTGACCTAAACCAGCGAATTTTTGGGGGAGGGGGAAAATAAATCTAATTAGTACTAACATCAAAGGATTTGGTGGCAGGCTGAGTCACTATTGGTTTGTCTGCAAACACCTGGACTGAGGCTCAACTGTGTTTCTGCCCTTTGGCGTGACAGCGTTTGGCCTGATGGGCAACAGGAATTCCCCAGGGCCACCCCACATAGGGGCAGTCCCAACCGGTTGGAAACAGGTTCAGGATGCCCAACCTACCCATGCCCAGTTTCTGAGGCATTCATTCAAACAAATGAGTTATGACGTGCGCAAATCCCGATTCTTTAGATAGGGTTTTTAAATTTTCTGTGATAGTCCCTATAGGTACCATCTGCTCATTGGGGATCATCCCCAATAATTTCGAGGGGTGTTTGGAATTATCAATTGTACTGCTAACTGACTTGACAAAATTAGAAATTTCAGCTAAAACTTTGATACTTGTCCCTTCACGACTATTAATTTTCCAATTGTCAGGCTTTATTCCTGTTGGTTTCAGACCTTTCATCTTTAATTCAGAAATCTTGGCACAGATTTCCTCAATTCGGCAGACAAGTTAGGCAGAGGTGAGCGTGGGTACCTGAGGAGGAATCTTTAGAGGGAGAGCTGTTACCCAGCACTCATTTACCATGTGAGCGAGGTCGCCCTAGGTGACGAGTTGTACAGCCGCCCTCTTCAAGCCCTTCTTATTTAGAAATTGGAAAATCTTCCAATCCATACAAAGTGGACTATACCATGGACTTACATTACCCTTTCCTTTTTCCAAAGGAGGGGTGCCACCACTGGGAAACTGCATGAGGGCTACATTTTTGTGAGCCTTGTGTAACTTGATCGCCATTAAAGTTGCGACTTTTTTTGGGGGGTATGGGGAGCATTGGGATGGGACTCATGAAACGCCTCGACCAGTTCCATGCAGTTAGCGCAATTTCAGGCCTTGACCCAACTGTTCTCATAGGTCAGATAGCCCTTACAGGTGATAAGATACTGAACTGACCTTCGAGATTTGTGGGACGTTAAGGTGTTTTCCACCTCAGCCTCCTCCACATCCTCAATTACAATTAGCTCTGGGACTGCAGGTACAGTTCCCTTTATTGGGGAAAACTGATAAACGTGGAAGAGGGGGTGTTGTTTTCAGTGAGCTGGCAACTTTAACCAGAAAGCACCATTTCCCAAGTCTTCCTCCACCAGGTGGTGGCCCAAACACTTGCTTGTGAACTTCTGGGAAGGTGCCTGCATCTGCAAATGGCGCGTATCAAGCATAACATATGAACCCACCATTATGTCGTGGCTGGGAAGCCGTTTTTGATCTTCAAACCACTTTCAATCATCGATAGCTCTAGTGAGATGCTCCCACACTAAGTACTTAGTAGACCAAATGTGCTTGGCATGATCTGTGGCAGCTGGGACCTTGGGACGCAGGCAGGGACCAACCAAAAACGAGGGATTATACCCTAATGTTGCTTCATAAGGAGAAAATCCCATAAAAGCGTGAGTTCCGTTGTTTAGGCAACTTGAGTGAGGGGAAGGTCATTAGCCCAGGTATCCTGTGCAGCTGCAGCATAGCAGCGCAAGTACTGTTCAAAGATTTGGTTAACTTGCTTGATTTGTCCATCATACTGGGGATGATATGTTGTAAAATGGCATGAGGAAAGTTTTAAAATGTATAAGAGCTCATTCCAGAGCCGCGCTGTGAATTGTGAACCTTGGTCACTGATGATCTTCTATGGAAGACAAAATATAGAAAACACATAGTGCACGAAGATGAGCAGTTTCTTCTTATGTAATTGCAGAAGAACATGAAATAAATAGGGAAAATTTGGTAAAATAATCGACCACCACCATTACCACTGTAAACCCACTAGAACAGTGAAGTTCAACAATAAAATCCACGAAGTACAATGTCCATGGACCCTCTGCTTGTTATAAAGGATGAAGGAACAAATCATTCCTGATAAATCTGACTAGGCCTGTGCACAGGTAACGCAATCAGCAATCCAGGCCAGGACTTTTTTTGATAAACCCGTCCAGTTATTAGTCCACTTGTGAAATCAATATATCTCTTGTTGCCCAGATGGTCAATTGTGGGAGGATTGTGATGCGTCCAAAACACCTAAGCTCTATAGAGAGGAGGGACCCAAACTCGAGACCAAAAATAAAGGAGACCCTTCACTAAGGAATATAGGGAATGTTTGTGAGTTTGGAGGGACAATTGGTTAAATAACTCCACTCCTTCGGGGCGGGTCATTTGAGCTGCCAAAACCTGTGAAATGAGAGGAGCATCATGAGCAAAGTTGACTGATGAGACCACGGGTAAACAATTGATAAAATTTGAATAGAGGGAATCACGGTAACCAAGTCTGTTCATCTGAGTTCAAGGGGCAGTGAGCCAGGTTGCAGCTAAGAAAATTGGGGAGCAAGTTTAATGCGCCTTTCATAAATTCATATTTAAAATTGAAACTTCACAAATCCCAACAGGTATGAGCTTGCCTATGGGCCAAATTCTGTGGTTTGTGGAAATATATAAGAGCTTGTTGATCTGTACGCAATGTTAACTCATGCTGAGCGCCTTGTAACAAATTTCGCCAATGAGTCAAAGCCCATGCTACTGCCTATCAACTAATTATTGTAGATAACCCAGGATTGCTCAGTAGAGGAGAATTTCCAGGAAAAGTATGTTATCAGATGTTCTAAACCATCATGCTCCTAGAGCAGAACTGCCCCACAGCTACAGAGGAAGCATTGCATGCAACAATATATGGTTTGTAGGTGTCCACATGTTTTAGTATGAGGGGTAATAAAGAACACCTCTATAATTGACTAAAACGGCTGCTGGCACTCAGGTATCCAACAAAAAAGTATATCCTTACTTGTGAGGGGTGAAGCGGAGCGGTTAACTGGGAAAGGGCTAGGGAAAATTTCTTCAGGAAAATAATGGTGCCCAAGAAACTTCTTAATTTTTTGTGTTGTTGGAGTTGCCCATTTGAGGATGGCGTCAAACTTGTGGGGGGAATAACATAACCATCTTTTAGGACAAGGTTCTTAAGAAAGGTAACTTCCTCCTTATAAAACTCACATTTCAAAGGCTTGACAAACAGGCCTGCCTTGTGCAAAGCAGCTACTACCACTTCCAAGTCTTTTGCACGTTGTTTGTGAGTTGGGGAAGTGAACCAAAACGTTGGCAATATATGCAACTGCACAATTAAATTGAAGGCCTCCCAGCATACTATTGATCAGTCTTTAAAATGTGGCTGGTGCATTCTTCAACCTGAAGGGCATTACACGGAATTTTAAAATACCTTGTTTTGTTTAGATTGCGGTAAGCCATTCTTGCCCTTCATCACCTTAATCTGATCAAAGGCATTAACAAGATCCAGCTTAGAAAAAACACAAGATTTAACAATCGCTTGACTAATAGTTTGCTCTAGGAGCAAAGGGTAGGGATTGTGTACAGTGACTTTTAAGTGTCTGTAATCCTTTGCAGGGGAAGAGGGAACCAATTGGCCTTTTTGGCAAAAACAATGGGAGACATGACTGGTGATGTCTCTTTAAACAACCACTCTTTCTTAAAAATATCATCTAAACAGATCTTAAGCACAACCTCCTCCGCTGTGTGAGGATACAAAGGACAGTTGATATTCACCAAATGCACCGTTGTTCTGAATCCAAAGTTGAATTCAGTGTGATAGGGAAGACGGTCTGCCTTCTTAGAATTGAAGATACTTCGATAGCACATTAATTCTCAGAAAATTCAGATGGAAGGCCCGTGGGAGAAACAAGAGAGGTAATGAAGCTGCGACCTTGAGTTTTTCTAAGGGTATTGTCTAAAGAAAATTCTCCCTCCGTTTGCTCATTAACAAATGACAATATATTTGACTCCAGGTGAATTCTAACATGTTTTTGGCGCTTTATCCAACCCTCAAGATTACAGGAAACACCAAGTTTGGTATTACTGAAAACTGATCTCAAAAGCTAAACTGATGTACCAAGAAAGGTACTGGCTGTCAGACTAGATATGAGTTCTGGGAAGCTGATGAAGCAACCATCACCAAAGGACCTACGTCCAGGTCAAGCTCCAATCATTGGGTTAGCTCAATGCTCATAAAATTACCTGAGGCTCTGGTATCCACTAAAGCCTCAAAGGAGACATGGTTAAATCTGATACTTATCTTCATAGGTAATAAAAAATAGGTGAAGTTTTTTTTATTGGTAGATTAGGTCCTTTCCACTGCAATTCAAGAGATGGCAAGTAAATTAGGGGGAAGGTCGGGGACCTTTTTGGGAGTAAAGTTGTAAAGAGTAAGGGCTTGGGAACCAGCTACTTCAATCTGGGCTTTTACTGATCCATTAATAGGTGAATTAGGACAATATGAATTGGGCGCAGGGGTATAGTCAGATTCCAAGGTCAGGGACAATACTGTTTCAACAGTAAGGACTGAATCCAGGCTGTTGTTGGTAGTCCGATCAAATAATTTCCCCTTGAAAGTAGGGAGCATGGCGAGGGGAGGCGTTAAAGGTGGTCATAGCTTTACATATCCGATCCATTATCCCCATAGGGGTGGACCAAACTTCGTGATGGACAGAGGCAGAATTCAGCACTGATCTAAGGATTGCTTGGAGCATGTAATTAGAGAACTCAAGTGCAGGAGCCTGTTCATGGAAGGTTGTGATTAAAGAAGCCAATCTGGGGGCTTTGGCCATAGAAGAAAGCAATTGGAATAAGCGGTCTGAACGTGACACAGGGGGTTTCAAAGCAGTCGATACTACTGCAACAAGTGAATTAGAATCACCGCTTGTGAAGTATAACGCAGAAGTTCTCATATCCACCAACGAGAATCCCCTTCTACTACATCCAAATGGGCGACTCCTTGTTGGGCATTGTATAGTGCAGCGGCATTACTAAGGGCAATTGCAGATCGCATTTTCACCTCAGCAAGGGCGTCAAGAACTTGATTAACAATATCTCAGAAGGGAACACTCAGATTTTTTCTTGAACATTAGGTAATGAAAAAGTAGTTGTCCACGGGGCTCTGCTGCCCTGAAGGAGTTTTTCCAAATTATTGTGAACATTACCCACAAAATTGGCAAATGACCAAACAAACAACAGAAAGCAAACTACTGACTGCACTTTCATTCAGTAAAGGGTAACCACTAAGCGCCCAACTCAAAGAGAAGGGCGTAAATGTCAGGAAACAATGGTTGGTCATTATGTTAGGAAAATGGCAGAAGAAGTTTAGAGCAGCATGCCAGTTGGGATGCGTGAGCACCCAAAAAAGCAAGCCAGAATGCCAGTGGCATTGCCGCTTGTATGAAGTTGTATGGAGCTGTGAATTGGGTAACAATGACTCGTTGGTGTAGTATGAGAGTGAAAAGTAAACCATTAATGAACCAAGCAGAAACAACACCAGACACTTAGGGTCTTATCGCAGGGGATTGTACTACTGGATTCACTACTTTGGGGTTACTGGTGGAAGATTTCATCACTAACGTAAAGACAAGGGGGCGGATCCTTGCTTGAAAGTAAAATATATGAGGCCACAGAATTCCGATATCTTGATAATGGATAGCTTCAATAATGGGGTTAAACTCCCTGAAGTTTCTTACGCGTTGGATCCAATTGACTATGGTGGGATTGATTGTAATCATTGAAACTGGTAAAACCCATCCATTGTAGGGACCAATTGGCCACCAGTTTAGTGCCATCAGGACTTTAGAAAAATTAAAGTAAAATGAAAAATTTAGGAGATAGCGGGAATTTTATTGGAAAGGAAAATAAAGAGAATTGGCCAACATTTCCTCAGTGTGATGCAACTTATTAAATAGTGTTCAATCAGGTAGTAGGTCCAAGCAGGGTTTGGGTCCCTCAAATTCAACCTAAACCGGCGAATTTTGTGGAAGGGTGAAAATAAATCTAATTAGAACTGACATCAAAGGATTTGGCGGCAGGCTGAGTCACTATTGGTTCATCCATGAATGGCTGGACAAGGGCTCAACTGTGTTTCCATTGGTTAGTGTGATGGCATCTGGCCTGATGAGCAACATGAATTCCCCTGGGCACCCCACATAGGGATGGTCCCAATTAGTTGGAAATGGGTTTGGGATGCTCAGCCCACTTGTGCCTGGTCGCTAGGGCGTTTGTTCAAACAAATGAGTTATTATGGGTGCAAATACCAATTCCTTAGATATGGGTCCAAATTACCTGCAATAGTCCCTGTAGGTACCATCTGCTCATCAGGGATCATCCCTGATGATTTTGAGGGGTGTTTGGAGTTGAATATTGTACTGCTAACTGACTCAATAAAGTCAGTGATTCCAGCCAAAAATTTGATACTTGTCCCTTCATGGTTATTGATTTTCTGATCGTTGGGCTTTATTCCCATTGGTTTAAGATCTTTAATCTTTGATTAAGTAATCTTGACACAGATTTCCTCAATTTGGCAGACAAGTTTGGTAGAGGTGAGCGGGGTACTTGAGGGGGAATCTTTAGAGGGAGCGCTGTTACCTAGCACTCATCTACCATGTGGGCGAGGTCACCCTAGGTGATGAGGGGTACAGCCACCCTCTTTGGACCCTTCTTATTTGGAAATGGAAAAATCGCCTAATCCACACAAAGGGGAAGTTCCCCTGGACTTACAAAATAGTGGCGTACCTACACTTGACCCCTGTTGAGAAGGTTTTTTGGTTTCATGAATTTAAGTCACAGGATGAATTTGGCTTAACCATCGAACTGCAGCCTGGTGTAATGGTGGTAGTACCATGCAAGAAATTAATGGGGTTATCAGAAGAGCTGAATGGCCAAGGCAATAGCTTTGTTTGAAAATATAAGGAGATTTTTACTGTTAATGATAAAGATTTAGGATGCGCTTGGGGGGTGTTCATCAATTGGACACTGGAAATCATCCCCTATTATGTCTTGGCTGATATGCCAATTGAGAGCAGCTGAAGATGTAGTTACTAAGTAATTCAGGAGCTACTGGAACAAGGGACGCTAGAACCATCAAGGAGTCTGCGGGCTTTGCCCGTCCTAATTGTAAAATTGAAGGATGATACCAACCAGGTAGTAATAGTCTACCAGAAGCATAACAGTATTACTAAAAAGGACTCATATCCCTTACCACGGATTGATTATGCTTTAGATTAATTAGGTGGAGCTTATTATTTTTCTGCAATGGATTTGATATCAGGTTACTGGCAAATTAAGTTGCACATTGCAGAACAGGAGAAATGCGCCATAATTACGTCCAAGGGGCTCTTTCAGCCAACACATAGCCCCAAAGGTTGTGCAACGCCACGGTTACATTTAAGCAGGCCATGGACACTATCCTAGCTGATCTTAGGCTGTCGTGCATCCTTGTATATCTTGATGATATTAATGTCTTTTCACAAACGTTTTTGAAGCAACTTGTTTACCTTGAAGAGGTGTTACTCTGGCTTGCTGAGGCCAACATCAAGATTAAGCCCACAAATACCATTTCTTCAAAGACCAACTGGAGTACCTCAGATTTGTGGTTGATGCAAAGGGCTTAAATCACAGCTAGCTAAGGTGAAGGCTATCCAGAAATTAAACCCAAAAGGTAGCAAACGCGATGTACAGGTATTTGGGGATGGTTGGTTATTACTGGCGCTTCATCCCCAATTTCAGCTGTAATGAGGGTCCACTTTTTGAACTTCTGAAGAAGGACGCCACATTTGAATGGACAGAATGTTGTCAATGTGCCTTTGACATTCTACACATGGCATTAATTAGTGCAGTTGTGATATGATACCCAACTTTTGAGAAAGAGTTCATCATATAAACATAAGATTTCCTTTCTGCTAGCAGAGCAGGTTTATCCCAGGAAGACGATATTGGGGAGGAGCACCCTGTCTCATACTGCAGCTGGAGTCTGAACTTCTATGAACGAAATTATACCATGACCAAGTGAGAGTTCTTAGTGGTTGTCTATACCTATAAGCAGCTCCAAATGTACCTGCATGGAGTGAAGTTCAAAGAAGTAATGTACCCACTTTTTTAAGTTCATTGCAGGATTTCAGAGAACTAGAAGGAAACTTGAATGATGGGCCCCCAAACTGCAAGCTTATGATTTTAAAATTCTTAACCAACTGGGAGCAAAACACCAGAATGATGAATGCCTATTGCAGCTACTGACAATCACTATTATGGAGGATCTTAGCGATAAAATGTATGATGAAATGCTTAGCATGAAATATGACAATGAACACCACAAGTAATTAAGTCATTAGACGGAATGAGGAAAATACGTTCCAAAAGAATGGCAAGTTATTCAAGTGGATTGGAGACACTACAGTGAACTTCCTGAGACCTTTGGCCTGACTAAAATATCATTATGAGCGCGCACTGAGCAGTACGACATGGCGGATTATGCAAGACAATGGAATTGTTGCAACCGCGGTATCATCAAGAGCATTCACTTTGATGTGCTCAAAACTTTTTTCTGCTGTCACCAGTGCCAAGTGGAGAAGTTGTTTTTCCAAAAGACCTCTTATCAGCTGGTGAACCTCAAGTTTCCTTGCAAAGGGTATCCATTGACGTTTTTGGGCCCTTACTGATGGGAGAAAACCAGTCCTAGTATATTCTGGTGGCAAATGACCACTTAATCAGGTGGGTCGAGGCATGGGAAATACAAGATATGGGGGTGGTCATTGTGGCTAAGTTTGTAATGGAATGTATAATTCGGTGACACAGCTGCCCTCAGTTCATCATTACCAACAATGATACCAATTTCACCTCCTTCATTCTATCTAAGTTAAATGAAACGATGGCCATCTGTGGGGTTCTAATAACCCCATATCACCCTGAATCTAACGGTATGGTTGAAAGGGTTAATGGGATCTTGGTGAACATACTCCAAAGTTGGCAATGGACCGACCTTCAGACTGAAGTACTCTCCTTTCCACTGCCATTTTGCCTACAAAGTAGCTATCATTCTTCAACGGGGAAGAGTCACTCACATTTACTATATGGACGGCACTCAGCTCTACCTGCACTGCTCTATGCCTGCATAGAAGAAACCGGCGGAGTTGATCTATGATGCTACCTGACAAATATTACAAACAGTTTAATCAAGCTGCAAACTAAAGTGTACTCTTTCAGCTTGTCCAAAAAGATAAATAATAAAGCTGCCAATCATGTATGGCGTATTGGGCCAACCCAGTTTTAAGAAGGAGAGATGGTTTTATCCCATGCCCAGCACAATTTTCTCAAAATTATAAGTTAGCCAAAATCTGGATTTGTACATTTGAAATATTCGAGAAAACAGATGTCAACGCTTACAATATCAAGATTCCAAAAGTGGTCACATTGTTAATCAAGTACATTTGAGGTTCCTTTGGGCGTATAAACAATAAGAGACTTATCATCCAATCAAGGGGGTAATGTTGAGATATTAATATGACTGGACAATATGCTCTAAAAATTTATAGTGGATTAATCAATATTGGTTAAAACTGTGTAATAGAATACTATTTTTTAGATTGCCTTGACATAAGCGATAAGGTGATACCAAACTTACATTAAGTACTATTTTTTGATTGCCTCAAAATAAGTCAATAAGGTGATGCTAAATTCAAGCATAATAGATTTTGCTGGAGCATCTTAGCTATGTGCTAAACCAATTAAAATGTGACGAAGAAGAATAGCCTAAGCCAAAGGGTCAGAATCAACAGAAGTTCTAAATATTAAAGTGTAACATGAAGGTTAGAGGGAGGAGAAATTTTTGGTAATAAGAGGAAAAATTACGAGCAAAAAAAGTCTGCTATATATATAATTAAAATTAAAAAGTGGTTTTTACAAAGCTATTGCTTCATATTATATTACATTTGCTAAGTTTAACTTGGGGAACAATGATCTTCATATTGTCAGTCCATTGCTCAATGTGCCTAACCCTATGAAACCCTTACAGCAATTATTAAAATATATCGCCATTTTATGACAATGACACCCATAGGTTTTGGAAAAAGAAACAAGCTTGATGCTTTGTAGTCAGTCCCATTCAAAGTGATTGCAAGACAGTGACTGATACCTATACGATTTAGAACATCATGGTTGGTTGTATAATGAATTAGGTCCATTCATCTCAAGTATTGGATCTAGGGGACTAAATCTTACAATGTCCCAAAGGACCATTGAACCTATGAAAATAAAAAAAGTCATGGTATTGGTCAAGTCCCACGAGGGGACACTGAACCATGAGAGGAGAAAAGTATTGTTATTAGTCAAGTCCCAGGAGGGGACCAATGAACCATGAGAGGCGTTTTTGTCTTAAAAATACACCTCTGAACCACAAAAGATGGTTAAGTTCAAAAAATGAACTGCTGAACCAGAGTAGAGTAATTGAAAGTATGGATTTCTAAACTTAATTATAGGATAAGTTTTATTAAATAAAAGAAGAAAAAAATAAAAAGGATAGAATACAAAAAATAATATAAGATAAAAAAATAAGAAAGAATATATAAAAATATAAGAAAAGCATTAAAATGTATTAAATTTTAATGTTATTTGTCATCATCAAAAAGCATCTGGTGATGTCCCCTTATGTTTTTGGTAGGACCAACTTGGGTTAAACTGGATCTGCCACAAATAGTCACAAGATTCTGGAAGAAGCAAATATATTGGTAAAATCAGGACAGGTTAAAACTTGATTTGCTGGGAGTAGTCCTTAAGAAAAGATCCGCTCTGATTAAAATGGAGAGTCCAACATGTAGAATAAAGGGAACAAGAAATAAAAAACGCCCAAGTAGATCTTTTAAATGACAGAGTGTCATATAACCCTGACCTGGAGGAATACAGGCTTTCCGGACCTTTTCTTAGCAAGAACACCCAAACTAGGCTGGCATGGCATGTTGCCATGGGAACCACGCTCTGCAGAGGCGGTAGTGAGGAATACATGGAATGGGAATGTGCAAAGAAGAAGTACTAACCACTGATGCATTTTACAAGAAAGGAGATGGAACAATAGAACTCCAATTTAAACCATGCTTACGGACACATTCAGAATTGAAGCTGCATATACCCCCAGAAAATTTTTTTATTGCTGGATAATCTGGTCAAGTGGGGGGATATGTTGGGATTTCAATATGCCCACATTTACTCAGCTTAGCGCTTACTGTTCATCTTTTTGTCAACTAAAGGATCCATCTTGCTAGTGGATATAGGAGCTATTAATTTTATACAATAACTATTGTTCAGAGTATTATTGCAAGTCCAGGGGAGCTCCCCCTGGGCTTGGGCTGGGAGGCGTTTCCGTTTCATACCAAGAAAAATCAAAGAGGGAGGCCATCCCCCTCATCACACAAGGCCATCTTGCCCATGTGGTCGACAAGCAGTGAGTTATGGCCTACCTCTTGAAGTCTCTCCGCCAACCCCTGCTCTGACAACTAGCGAACTGATGAAGCATATTGAGGTGGTTTGTGCTGAAGTCAAGGCAGAAAATGACTAACGCGGGAAAAAATAAAGTAAGTTCCTTTCAGACACAGGGTTCAAGTTACGCTGGATCTATGAAGGAAAACGAACCCTCCCCTCTTGTGCAGAGGCCCAGTTCCACTGAAGTTCAAAAAATTGCAAATGAACTGAGGAAACTGGGAGTGTATAGGCTGGGTGGCCTGATTCTATCTCCAACCAGTTGGTATTGTCCCTATGTGAAATGGCCCTAGAAGGTCCCCACCACTTGTCAAGCAAGAAACCGCCACCTGGGTAGGCGCAATCATGATATAACCGTTATTCAGGCATCAGAGGCCAAATTGACATTGAGTTGGTCTTGTGCCAACATGGCCACAAAAACCAAATAGTTCCCAATTAAGTTCTATCAACTATAGTTCATAAAGTCTAGGCCCTCTCACCCATGCACACCATCTTATCCCATAGATGAACGAGTACCAAAGCATTCTTCCATAGAGCTATGATTGTTGGTTAATTTTTTCATCTTATTTTACAATAAAACCTAACACACTGAATTAATTTGCTTTTTGGAAAAAATTTTCTTTGGTATCAGCCGCAAAAGCCAGCCGCAAAAATGATTTTGGATTGTGTAATGACTGGACCCTTGTGGTCATCATAACAACAATGTTGCCTACTATCATGGACTGGGCAGTCCATAAATGACTATTCTTAGAAGCTTCCTGCTTGCTGAAGCTATTTAACATAAGGATCTGTCACCCTTGATGAAGGCTTTACCTCCCTGCTGGGCGAGATTTCACAATCTTTCTACCTGCCCTCTTGCTAACAACCCTATGGCAGAACCCAGCCCCGTTGTTATAGCAAATAGCTTTTTGCACCTGAAGCCGCCGGCTACATAGTAGCAACAACCTGCCTGTGCTCAAGTTTTCTTCTTACCACCATCTTGAGCCGCCATTTATGGTTCACCCACATTCTTTCCCACCTTCAAGTCATCTGAGCTGCAGTGCCTTTGGAATTATGGCTTAACTTCTTGGTTCTCATGAACCCCAACTGGCAGTCCAGTCTAAATCTCATCTGCTGCTTTCATGATATAATTGACCAACCATTGGTACCTGCAGTTTATTCTCTCCTCATTAAGGTGGGTGACACAGTGGTTTCTATCTACCATATTAACTTGCAGTCAGTAATTTGACTCATGTTGTTTTTTGGTCAGTAGTCAAGTTTGTAAGCATCTCCCTGGTGGCGTTGAGAGAGTTTCTCATTACAGGGTCCATCCCAGAAACCCACAATTCAGTAGAGACCACCCTTGGGTGGTAGGTTCATCTGCTCTGTCCACTATTATTGCTAACCAGGTGCTCACCATCCTCGCTTAGCTTCAAATGCAGTTCTCAATCATCCCTGCAGGCTCCACTTCTATGAAGGACGCCCAACAGAGTGTGGCCTCTTTGATGCTGTAGAAGAAGATGCCCACCAGTGGTTGCAGAGCCTTATTTGTTAAGCAATTCATACTGGGGACTCAACTTCTTTGATCTCAATGGAATCTTCAGTATTAAAAGTTCTAATGCCACGTTCTGCTCGCTTACTCCAACTGTTTTCTATGGGCGCTTAGCGTCCAACTTAGTTTCCTTTGTGACATCATTCCATGAGCAAGCCTCCGCCCTCAGCTTACCACTATAATGAGCAGGCTCGCGCTAATATGCCGCAAAGTAATTGGGTAGTAAGAGCCATTTGATGACCAAACTAAAGACAGGCCTGCAAAAGCCCATCCCCAAACCCTCCCGCCATGCCTCGTCATTGCCACGTATTCCCACACCACAGTCACCATAACGCTAAACATCAACAGCAGGGTCTAGTTCCATGAGAGGGCTGAGAAAGATTCTAACGCCACGCCAAGCTCACTAGTTGAGCTCATCAATTCGAAATGATGATATAATTTTAATAAAATAAGATTTATGTTAGCAAGCAATTTATTTGTATTTCCTAATTCTTCTTAGAAGATGCAACTGGCCATGCAGGCCCCATATATCCCCTAATAAATAGCACTCTTCTAGTCTTGTAATAAGCTCCTTCCTAAGCTAGGCTCTCGCTATCACTGTCCAACACATCACTCGCAAAGACTTCACACCCCACCAGATCATCATCCGCGTCATTTGTAATCCCGACGTTATATTTTCTCAGATGCATCACAGTCTCAGAATGTCAAATATCTCACCCTCAATCGCACAAAACCTGTCTGACTCACCACCAACTCTGACTTCCTCAAATCATCCTCTGACTCTTCTCTCCTATTTGAGGCCCTTCCTATCAAAGCAATGTGCGGATTGAGTGCTTCCTTATCCGAAGCAATGTGCTGATCAAGTGCAGCCTGATCCGTTACATCACCCCCCTGTGAGGCCCAAAACTCCTGGACCTTCCCCTGGTATTGCGCAATGTATTCCTTCATCTTCCACATTGCCTCGTCCACTGGGTAACCTTTCCACTTCACCAGAAATTGCTGCCGGCCCTTCACCCATCTCACATCCAATATCCATTCCACCTCATATTCCTGAACATCCCCTTCTCTAGGGTCTAACAAATCTGGTCAATATGGACCCTTTCCTTTGAACGCTCATAATTGGGAAGCATGAATCACTGGATGGTCCTTAGAGCCTTCTGGCAATCCCAATTTTGAAAGCACTTAATTAATATCTCAAATGATCTGGTATGGGACCAAAAACTTCAGTCCCAGCTTGCAACTCTTAACTGGAACAACATATTTCTTAGCCGCCACTAATACCCAGTCCCCAGGCTCAAACTCCAGATCTGGTGCTCTTCTTCAGTCTGCCTGATGCTTCTGCCAAGCCACTGCTTGCTCCAAATTTTCCTTGTATCTTCTTCCCAATATCCGTCAGGGTACACGCCATCTCATCTGCCCCCTGACACACTCCACCCACGGATCCCCCATTTGATCTGGGATTTAGACCATGATTTTTGAAAAGTAGAGTCATTCCCATTGATGATTGACAATGATTGTTATAAGCAAATTGGGCCAACTGAACCCACAGAACCCAGTCATTATGCCAATTGGAGACGTAACACTGGAGATACTGCTCAAGTATCTGATTCACCCTCTACTTCTGTCTGTCAGATTGGGAATGGTATTCCAAGGACTGACAAAGCCTGTTTTCCAAATTTCCCAGCAAATTTCAACAAGAATTTTGAGACAAACTGTGGACCACAGTCTGAAACAATTTCCTCAGGTAAACCATGCTGGGAGAATACTTCATCAATGAAAATACTTACTGCATCCTTTGCCAAAAACTTCCAGTACATGGGAAAAACTCAGCGTATTTGGTCAATCTTTCCACAACCACCATAACTGCATCCTTCCCCTGCACCCTCAGAAGACCCATTATAAAATCAACGCTAATCAAACTCCATGGCACACATAGTATCTGGAGTATTTGTAACTTACCTGATTGAGGTTTACTCAAGGGTTTCAATTTTGCACATACCAAACACTCCCTCACATACTTTCTGACATCCTCCTGCAGGCCCGGCCACAAATAGTCCCATTGCACCAACTCCACTGTCTTCTCCACTCCCAATAACTCACCAATGGATGATCATGAGAGAACCAAATTACAACCCATTGCAACGAGGTATTTGGCACCCACACGCGAGAATTGCTATATACCACCCCGCTCCTCTTCATGTAGGACCTATGGCGCCCATGTGGCTATCCTTCCTTCATCTCAGCTTTTAATTGTCATCCAAATTCTGACTTTGTCTGCTTCTGGAGGACTTCCTCCCCCAACTCACTCCCCCCAACCTCAATTATCGCAAATTGATCTGGTCAGAACATTGTGGCTGTATTAAATTCCTCCAATTTATCCTTTTTATATGCTAAGACTGCATCCTGACTCAACCAGTCTTCTAGAATATTTGTCATACCCAGCCTGTATTCTACCCAGAAATTGTATTGGACTAGCTTCACATGCCGTCTGGCTTGCCTCTGCTCCCTCTTCCTTGGTTCTTGATAATATTACAATGCTTTATGGTCTGTTAAAACAACAAAAGGGTTTTGGGCATAGAGCAGGTTGTGCTGCAATTCCCTCAAGGCCGCCATCACCACCAGCAGTTCCTTATCATATATTGTATAATTAGTTTCATCGGAAATCATCTTGCATCTAAAAAAACACACTGGGTATTTGAGACCATCTTTCCCCTCCTATAGTAACATTGCACCTATGGCATAATTTAAAGTATCAGTTTATACCATAAATGGCTTCCCGGGATCTGGATGGGCCAAGACAGGCGCCATAAGTAACTTATCCTTTAATAATTCAAATGCCTGCTCCTCTTTTCTTCCCCACACAAATGGAACATCCTGCGTTAGACGTGTGAGTGGTAAGGCCATTTGGGATAGATCTCACAAACGTCATAAGAAGTTCAATGTGCCCAAAAAAGCTCCACACCCCCATTAAATCAGTAGGGGCCTTCCATGCTCATACCACGTGCAGTTTATCCAGACATACTCCTAATCAATTCTAGAACACCAAATTGCCTAGGAACGTCACCAAACACTGATTAAATTCACAATTGGAAGGTTTCAATCTCAGAACCATCCAGCTTATTGTCCCCAGAACTTCTTGAACATCTTGTACATGATCCTCCCAGGACTGTGAAAACACCAAGATATCATCCATATAGGCGGCACAGCATCAACCAATCATCCCTCCAAGGACATGATCGAGAATATGCTGAAACATCGCTGGGGAATTTCTATTACCAAATGGCATCATGCAACATTGAAACACCCAAATGACACTTAAATGCAGTGTATTTTTGATGCTCCAGTCTCACCAGTACCTGATTGAAAGCATCCGTGAGATCTAACTTTTCAAAAATGGTGCAACTGGTAACCATTGGTAGAATATCCTCCACCAAAGGCATTGGGTATGGATCATGTTCAGTGACCATGTTCAGACGTCAGAAATCCATGCACGGGCATAATTTGCCACTCACTTTTGGCACCAGTAATATGGGAGACACAACTGGTGACTTAGAAGGCTCAATTAATCCTTTGTTTAACATTGATTTCACATGGCCTTTCAATGCTTTTTTGCTCATTGGTTAAGAGGGTATACCAGAAATCCACTGGGAAGCTCTGACCCCTCCTTAAACTATAATGAAAATGCAAAAGAACCAGTAAGGGAAAAGAGAGAGTTTCCTATAGGACCAAAATACAGTCACAAACTGGTAAAACCCCAGTTCTGACTACCATATAGATAAATACTCGTTTGGTGCACTGACACAAAACCAAACCGGCCAACCATGCTGGGAGAGGCACCCTCGGTACCCAATCAAACCCAGAACTCCCCTAATCCTGGTTGGTTATGCAAAGTCCTCTGGGGGAGTTGGCTAACCCCAACCCGTTCAAAATAGCGCCTCAACAGGGAAAAAAGACCACAATTTAGTAAGCTATGCGAACGCTGAATCTGCCTTTATTTTATTCTGGGACCTAAAAGGCTCTGCTATCCATACCTCGTCTGGGGAGCAAATGACAATGCTCCACAGGTAGGGAATGCTAGTGAAGTTTTGTAGAATTCTGATGCGAACTTCATAAATGGGCAGGCGCGCCTTTTAAAGCCGCGCTTGGAGGGCCTCAACCAAGCTATTGATTGGGCTCACACAATCCTAATCTACAACTCAGGTGAGACACAACCCAGAGCCCAAAGCGATTAAACCAAAAATGTTTATAAAGCAATCCAACTCAGATTTGGAAAATCTGAATCTGAGTTGTAATGTAACAAATGAGACAAACTCATCTGCTACATCACTCCCCACTAGAGGAGGGCCCCTCCCCAAAGAGGGGCCCCTCAGCAGAAGGCCGCCATGATGAGGGCTTCCTGGGGAGAGTTATCTCGAGCCCCAGGAAAATTAGCCCAGATAAACTCCAAGCCCCTCGAAGAAACACAGATGGCGAGAGTGAATCACAAATGGGCTACCAGAATCAGCCAACCTGGCACAAGGATGCACGCCCAGCACATGGCTGTGTTGCACCCCCCCCCCCCGAGCTCCTGTTGACAATGTTTTTCCCATCCCAACCAGTAAGGTGCTTTCACCAAAGGAAATGTGAGAGGGATGCGCAATTCAGCATGGCTCAACGTCTGACCCCTTTCTGGGAAGACCATCCACAGGGTGAGGGATCCCTGCTGGGACAGGTCCCCTCAGTGCCACCAATCCCTAATGAGTCGGAGGCCCCACAGGAAATCAAATTGATGGTCACTTCAAGACCAGGGTTGGCCATCAGTCACCAGCTCCCACTGGTTCTGGTTCCTCGACAACCAGGACCAAGTGACCACTGAGGTTAGTCCAAACTGGGATTGGTAGCATGCAGCGCACATTGATTTTGGAATAATTTCATAAACCAGAAAAACCCCAGTTCTGACTGCCATATAACTAAATATATGTTTGGTGCACCAACACAAAACCAAACTGGCCAGCCATGCTAGGAGAGTTACTCTTGGTACCCAGTGAAACCCAGCACTCCCCTAATCCTGGTTGGTTATGCAAAGTCCTCTGTGGAATTGGCCTACCCATCCCACTCAAAATAGCATCTCAACAGAGAAAAAAGGCCACAATTTAACGAGGTATGTGAACCCTGAATTTGCCTTTGTTTTTTACTCTGGCACATAAAAGGCCCTGCCATCCATAGCTCATCTGGGGAGCAACCAATAATGATCCCCAGGTAAGGAATGCTAGTGGAAATTTTGTAGAATTCCAAGGTGAACTTTGGAATGGGCAGGTGCACCTTATAAAGGCTGCACTTTGGGGGCGACACCCAAGCCATTGATTAGGCTCACACAAGCCTAATCTACAACTCTGGTGAGGCACAACCCAGCACCTTAAATGTCCAAACCAAAAATGTTTATAAAGCGATCTGACTCAGATTCAGAAAATCCAAATCTAATTTAGAATGTAATGAACAAGACAAGCTTGTCTGTTACAAATATTCCCACAAAGTCATTATATTTAGCCGGTAACTCTTCCACCTGCATTCCGCACATATTTCTGAATCTATTTGGAACATTACTTCCAACCTCCCTCTTCCACCTCATCTGAGGCCCCAACCAAGGATTCAAAGTAATTGTATCAAATGGCAAATTAACCTGGGGCTGGAACCAATGCCACCACAGCATCCCCAACATCACAGGATGGGCTAGATTCCTGATTGCACAGAAAATCTCTTTGAACCAAAATGGGTTCTGCCAAACAACTACCCAAGGCTCCAAATTCCATGATGGGGACCTCCTCAACACGTCAGTGAACACCATCTCAGGACCCTTCTGCATTTTCAACTTCAAAATTTCTGCCAGGGTGAATTCCACATAGTTTTCCTCAGCCCCTGTATCCACCAGGGCCAACACCTTCTCCGTCCAACCTTGAAATTATAACTCCACCAGAGTAAATATTTTGAGGGTAAAGCAAAAAAGTAGATTTAATTTTTAAAGCATTCTCATTTTGCAAATCCGTAGGTAAGGTAGGTTTTAGACTATTATCCTTCCCGTGTCCCTGACCTCTTATCCTTCCCAACTCCTCAGCGTTTCCCTAGTGGAACCCTCCATGGATATTTCTAAAATTTCTGGGTGATCCCTGCCAACCTCCTTGACCTCTATGAACCACTGCAGGCGACTGGACCCTTCCTGAGGCATAGAATTCTCTGTTGGTTTCGTTGCAAGGCCAATTGTTTTCAACCTGTACTGCTAACATGATTTCCCCTCCAACGTACCCAGAACTTTGGCAGCTGCCATAGCTGCCAACATATACGCTTTCAACCCCTGTCAAAACATTTGAAATGATTTAGAATCTGACACTTGTGCTGCTTTTGCTAAAAGTCAAAAAAATCCGCGCACATTCTTCAACCAATCCATGCCCCTGGCTCACCATCAATAAAGCTGACCACGCCTCATCCTGGGCCTCATCCTGACAGGCAGCCCAATTGATCCATTCTACACACTAATCCACGGAACCTGGAAGACGACCTTGCTCCTCAATCAGTTCTTGCACCCACCCCTCCAGGTCTAATGGTGATGGCTCTACAATTTTCACAATATGCAGTGACAAAGGGGACTCTCCTCCTGTCGCTTGAGCCAACTGAGCTTGAAATTGAACTCATGACACCACCTTATGTATTTTATCCAAAACTTCCATGGGCAATGCCGCCTACCCCATTGGAGATTTAGATACTACATCGCTCTCCACCACCTCCATGGGTCTCACACTACATACCTGAACCACCTCTCTTATCATGAATGTTAATGAGAAATTCACCATCACCACTATCAAGACATATCATACCATTTCTCCCCTCCTGGGGCCACCACCTCTTATCGGGGCCCCCACAAGACTGACAAAAATGTATTTGAGTTGCAGCTAATGTAATGTGTGGGCTCGCGCCAATGTGCCACAAAGGAATTGGGTAGTAAGAGCCATGTTGCTGACCAAACTAGGGACAGGCCCATAGAAGCCCATCCCCAAGCCCTCCCGCCATGCCTCATCATTGCCATGTATTCCTGCACCACGGTCCCCATGACGCTGCACATCAACAGCAGGGTCAGGCTCCATGAGAGGGCTTAGAATGACGCCAAAACCACGCCAAGCTTACTAGTTGAGCTCATCACTTTGAAACAATAATGGAATTTTTGATAAGATTTGGATTTATGTTAGCAAGCGATTTATTTGTATTTCCTGATTCTTCTTAGAAGGCACAACTGGCCATTTAGGCCCCAACCATCCCCTAAGAAAAAGCACTCTGCTAGTCTTGTAATAAGCTCCCTACTATGCTAGGCTCTCTCAATCACCATCCAACACATCTTTCACAAAGGCTTCACATCCCACCGTATCATCATCCACGCTGTTTGTAACCCCAGCTTCATATTTTCTCAGATGCATCTTAGTCTCAGAATGTCAAATATCTCACCCTTAGTCGCACAACTCCCCATCTGACTCACCGCCAACTCTGACTTCCTCAAATCATTCTCTGACACTTTTCTCCTATTTGAGGCCCTTCCTATCAAAGCAATGTGCGGATCAAGTGCAGCCTGATGTTTTACAACCACTGACATTATCCAAGCAATATTATGAGCTACAAGGGATTTGGCATCTGCCAACCATACCATTTTGGCCAACTAAGTGGCAACAGTGGAACAGATGTGTATGGTGGAAACCTCAATTAGAGAGTTGCTCCGCCAGATTACATGTGCTTTGGATAGCTCATTTATAATAGGCTTGCCGATGAAGAGACAGTTTTTGATCTAACGTTGGTGCAGTATCCACTTTTGTCCCAATGGTTAGGCAACCCTCACATCTGACCAAGTCTCTCCTGATCCTTTTTTCCCCTAGTTGATGGCCGTGTATCCCAAGGAGACTGTGAGCCACCTCTTGGCCTGAATGACTTCCCTACTACCAAGCCTGTTCTCCCACCCAATCTGATTGTTATTTCAACCTTGTCAGCATATTTGCATGTCATTGTCAATAAACAGGATTATGCTTATTTTTTATTACCAATGTAAATATGGATAGGTGTACACCGGGTATCCTTTGAGGCCCTGGTAGACTTGAGTGCGGCAGGCAATTCATGAGTTTGAAGCTGGTTAGCATCTAGAATTGGACTTGGACCTGGGTCTAGCGGTGATGGTCGCACCATTAGTCATGCAGCCATTCTTTAGGGTGTGGTGCCCATTGTTTTTTCAGTCCATCAATTCAGCTTTGGTGACGAGATTTTGGTGATGCCTGATTTGTTGTTACCAGTCATATTGGGCGTGGGATGGTGTCATCGTCAGCAAGGAAAATCCATTTGGATTTGAACATACTGTCTTTTGCTAATGCTTAGGTGGAGGGCGAGTTTCCTCTGCTCAATACTCTTTTTAAAGCCTGGAACCATGGCTCTATCATTATGTTCGTTTCCCCTGTGGGCCTTCCACCAGATTTCTCTCCAGTGTTGATGGCCTTCCAGGATATTTACGATTTGGAAAAGGTGAGCCATCTTCCACTGCATTTTGAGTATATCTTTTTTTTCACATGATGGTGGCTGTGTTTAACATTAATTTCCCGCTGTACCCTTATATGGCGGTGGAGAACGATGCTTTAAATGAGTGGCTGGATGATATGCTTAAAAAGGGCTGGGTACTTAAGGAGACATTCCCTATTGCCTCACCCATTGTCTTCAAGAAAAAAAAGCTGATGGGATGCAGCACTCGTGCGTGGGCCATGGTGCCTGAATAATATCATAGTGAATGGCCCATACCCCTCCCTCAGGAGCAAGTCATTGATCAGGAAGTCACAAAGTTTTAAAAGTTTCCAAGAATAACCTTATAAATGCTTTTAACCAAATAGTGTGGCTTAAGGCTGGGAATGGCTGGCCGCTAATTGGACAAGAAAGATATATTTTAGTTTCAGGTAATGCCGTTTGGACTGAAGAATTTCCCAAACTATTTTAGTGGATGCTCAAAAGTGCTGGGTGACCTCAGATTCACCTGCACGGTGGCATACAATAATGATATCCTATTTCATTCTACCACCCGCAAGAAGCATGAGAAGTATTTGGAGGCATTGCTGGCTGCTTTTCATAAGGCGGATCTTTTTGTTAAGCCATTCTAGTGCGAATTCTATTATGAAAAAGTTACTTTCCTGGGGAACTGAGATCTAAAAGATAGATACGCCATACCACCCATTAATCTCAAAGCTATATGCAAGTGGACCACCCCCATGACCCAGAATCAGTTTAGGAAAAATCTGAGTACTATAAACTTCCTGAAATTTCTCCCTCACACTCTTGCAGCTGGCTGCGCCGCTGTACTCCCTTACATATAAAAATGTTCTTTTCCGCTGGACTCACAAATGCCAACAGGAATTCAAGTCAATCAAAATGGTGTTCTTATTGCCCCCCATTCTTATATATCTGGACCCCACTAAGCCATATATCATAGCTTGTGGTGCATCTTCCGCCATGGTGGGGCTGTTCTGCTCCAGGAGCACGACGGTTTTGAACACCTTGTCGCCTATTTCTCCCATAGTTTACTTCTACTGAGCAGTCTTGAGCCATCCAAGACAAAGAGTTGGCCGCCATGGCGTGAGCCCTAACTCACTGGCGGTACCTTTTGTGGGTGCTCATCGCAAGGTAACTGTATTGATGGATCATTAAGCTCTCCTGTACTTTTGCAAGCCAAGAAGTTGGCGTATCAATAAGCTCAGACATATCATGACTTAT
Organism: Massospora cicadina; assembly: GCA_022478985.1. Classification (NCBI taxonomy): domain Eukaryota; kingdom Fungi; phylum Entomophthoromycota; class Entomophthoromycetes; order Entomophthorales; family Entomophthoraceae; genus Massospora; species Massospora cicadina. The sequence continues at coordinate 212,212 of JAKSZP010000044.1, read as the reverse complement.
GCAGCTTCAACTTCAATTATAAGTTTGTGAAGGGAGCGTTGAATGTGCTCCTTGACTTTATGAGTTGTACCCAGCGCTCTGTCTGGCGAAGTTAAACGAGATTGATCTTATTACAGTAATACCACTCATTAAAATCTAGCTATTACTCCTCCCACAATTTTGGTGGCGGATTTGGGTTCAGATGAGCCCTTTGTTTTGAGGGTCCTAGCAGCCCAAACAGCTTATGAAGAAGGATCAGAGTTGTTGGAGCAGTTAACACTTATGACACTCAAACATCACTCTATTCCATGGTGAGGGGCTTATCCAATCTAGGTCACATTGTGGGTGCCGCCCTTCCTCCACAACAAAGTCATCCGTGTGCACCACGACCACCCTTCTTTGGGGCATCTAGGCAATAAGAGGTGTCTTGACCTGATCAAGTGGACCTACAACTAGCCTGGCCTATCAAAAAGCGATTAAAGCATGGATCACAAATTTTGTGATATGTGCATGGGCAAGTCATACAAATCAGGCATGAATGGTCTCCTCCACCCCATGCAGCATGCGGAGGGGCCATGGACCTCCATGTTTGTAGACTTCTTTGTTGAGCTGCCAAGCTACAATGGGTTTATGGACATTATGGTAGTCATAGATTGCTTCATATCTTCGCCATCTTCGTACCCTGCTCCTTGGCCATCACCTCTGAGGAGATGACCATACTGTTCATGAAAGATGTGTTATCCATGTTTAAATTGCCACAAGAAATCATCAGCGACCATGACACTCATCTTATGGTTTGTTTCTGGAACAAACTGCTGGCAATTTTAAAAAGTACGCCGTTTTTATGCTGCGTACTATCCCCATTCAGATGACCAACGTGAGCATGTAAATCAAATTTAGAGCAATATCACCGGTGTTATTCCACGGTGGCTCAGAATACTTGGGCGGACAATCTCCTGCTCGCTCAGTTTGTATACAACAATGGAACCCATGCGTACACAGACTTCTCCAATATGAAGCCACTTTAGGTTATAGACCTTTGTTTTTGGTATGACTGTGCCTTCATCTGGAGGTGCCAGCTGCAGCTGACCATGCACAGAAAATCCGCTCCACCTAGTCCTTGGTCCATGGACACTTACCAAGGCTCTCAATGACTATAAGCAGTTTGCTGACTGAAGGTGCATTTCTGTGCATGATATTAAGGTGGAATCACATGTCATGCTGGACATGCGCCACCTGAAAATGCAGGTGCCCTCTCCAAATTTTGCAGGCAATTGTTCCCAGCCTCATTTGATAGAAGAGGACCTGGGGAATGAGGTGTCCCACTTTGAGTTACCAGCTCATTGGAAGCAACACAATGTAATACATGTATCACAATTGTCCTATTAAAAACCCAATTCTGTCAGAACCTGAGCCAATCATAATTGAGGGGTCAGGAGAGGCTAAGGTCAATTCTATCTTGGCTTCCCATCAATCACGCTGTTTGGTTCACTATCTAGTCGCTTGGAAAGGTTACCCAGTCTATGAGAATAGTGAGTTGGTACTCAGGACTGTGTGAACTGTTCTAAGTTAGTCAAAGCATTCCACGTTACACCTCCTGAGGCTCACCGCCCCCCCTAAAGGTTGCAACGCTGATGGCGATCAAGCTACTAAAATCTCATAAAAATGTCGCCCTGATACAGATCCCCAGTTAATTGTACTTCTCCTCTTGCAAAAGGAAAAGATAATGTAAGTCTAGGGGGCGCCCCCTGGTCTTGGACTGGGAGTAGTTTCCAAATTGTACTAAAAAAGGTCTTAAGAGAGAGGCTGTCCCCTTCATCACACAGGGCAATCTCGTCATGTGGTTGATGAGTGGTGGGTTACGGCCTGCCCCTTGAAGGTCCCTCCACCCACCCCTTCTCTGACAACTAGTGAACTGATGCAGCATATTGAGGTGATTTGTGCTGAAGTCAAGGCAGAAAAGGACTGACGCGGGAAAAAATAAAGTAAGTCCCTTCCAGACACAGGGTTCAAGTTCCGCTGGATCTATGAAGAAAAACGAACCCTCCCCTCTTGTGCAGAGGCCCAGTTCCACTGAAGTTCAAAAAATCGCAAATGAACTGAGGAAACTGGGAGTGTATAGGCTGGGTGGCCTTATTCTATTTCCAACCAGTTGGTATTGTCCCTATGTGGAATGGCCCTAGAAAGTCCCCACCATTTTTCAATCAAGATGCCGCCACCTGGGTAGGCGCAATCATGATATAAACGTTATTCAGGCTTCAGAGGCCAAATTGACATTGAGTTGGTCTTGTGCCAACATGGCCACAAAAATCAAATAATTCTTAATTAAGTTCCATCAACTATAGGTCAGAAAATTGAGGCCCTCACACCCATGGACACCATCTTGTCCCATAAATGAACGCGTACCAAAGCATTCTTCCATGAAAGCTATGATTGTTGGTTAATTTTTTCATCTTATTTTACAATAAAACCTAACACACTGAATGAATTTTCTTTTTGGAAATTTTTTTCTTTGGTATCAGCCGCAAAAGCCAGCCCCAAAAATGATTTTGGATTGTGTAATGACTGGACCCTAATAGTTATAATAACAACAATGTTGCCTACTGTCATGGACTGGGCATACCATACTTGACCATCCTTAGACACTTCTCGCTTGCTGAAGCTATTTAACATAAGGATCTGTCACTCTTGATGGAGGCTTTACCTCCCCGCTGGGCGAGATTTCACAATCTTTCTACCTTCCCTCTTGCTAACAACCCTACAGTGAAACACAGCCCCATTCTCATATCAAAAAAGCTTTTTGCGCCTAAAGCTGCTGGCTCCATAGTAGCAACTACCTGCCTGTGCGTCAAATTTGCTTCTTACCACCTTCTTTAGTCGCCATTCATGGTTCACCCACCTTCCATACCACTTTCAAATCATTAGAGCAGCAGTACCTTTGAATTCTGGCTTACCTTTTGTGTCATGGTTGGATGACTTTATAGTAGGAACTGATGCTAAAGACAAGGCTGGGCGACAGGAGGCCCAGAAGGTGAAGCTTCAGGCTCTTCCTGACCTGAAACACGCCTTAGATCAACGCTGGGTGCAAGCCAAGCATGCCCAGGTTGATACTAATGGGGTGCAAAACGCCCAGCCTCTTATCTCAGCTCAAGCCCTAAAACAAACGATTTATGTTATAAACAAAGATGGTTCAATTCAGTTGACTAAAGAGCAAGGGTTCGAGTCTCACTCCAGTTATGAAATTTTAAGCTTGGGTAAAATACAGCTTCAATTGATTACTTAAGTGAAGGCACTTTTGGTGTATTTTACTAAACGGACAGAAGCGTCTGTTTATTGGAGCGTCAAGGCTTGGGCGCACTTCCGCAGAACCTGAATTTCCCCAGCTCACTTTAAATATGTTTTTGCAACCATCATTCCTTGTTGGTCGACTTTTTTAAATAAAAATACCCGTTATTTTACGTTTTTTTACCAATGGTTCCTTGGGCAAACTTGGTGGTGGACCTCTTCAGGGAGGTCTCCAACCATGTGGGCCACTACCTTTTATCAAAATATACCAAAATCCCAGGGGCTCCTGTGGGCCGCCCAGGTCCCCTCCAGATCGAGGCACCCAAGCCCCCTGACGCCAAGCTACACTTGATTATGGACGCCCCTCTGGGGTCCACTCAAGCAGTGATGCTCCATACTTACCTGGTATTATATGTTGCTCTTTACACCCTTGCCTGGGGTACCCTTTGCACTGGGACTGTTCGAGGTGCCTTCCTTCCCCTTCTCCTAATGGCTAGTTCCCTAGCAATGTGGGTTTGCATCCCACATCACCTTGCTGTAAACAAGAGAGTTACAGACACATTCTTGATTTTAGTCAACCAACCTTTTTATTATACGAGCATACGAATTATCCATGTGGGACTTCCAATATTAGTAAATTGGGTGTGCTGGCCATTTATCACTGCCACGATGGTGCTCACCACAGTTTTCTTGTTAGTTTTTGTATTAATACATCTTGGCATTATTTTTGCAACTACCAATTGAGAAGTGTCCACCCTTCCTGCTCACACCTGGTGGTCTCAGACTTATCACAATCATATTCTCAAAACCCTTTGGGGTAGTTTCTCCGCCCCAACCCAGAAGGGGCCAGGTAATTTTGCCGTCATCAGATCAAATCATATAAATATGGAGGCCAAAAAGTTGTGCGCGCCTCTTGAAATGAGGGAATCTTATCCTTCTAATCCTTCTACTTCTTCTAAATTTGGAACTGTACAGGGGTTTAGCCCTGAGAATGAAGTAAAGGTTTCAGATGATTCTGCTGCGATGATGTCATCCATGGTCATCCCTATAAATATTGCGTCCTCAACTAGTGATATTTCCTTGAATCATGAGATGCTTCCCACTGATTTCCTCCCCATCTCAGTGGATATTGGGAACATCGGAGGGTCCAAACCCAAATTTAACAAAAAAAAATGATTCCATTATCATTTTTTCTCCCCAACACGTTTCTGAGGTGCATGCCAAGGCATCAGCTCTGGGCTTGGGGGTGATGGCCCTGGATAACAATGCACACCAAACCCTTAGAATGAGTGTGGGGTCATTAGAACTGAAAAACGCGTTTTATAATGTGAGCAATCTATCCCAAAATGAACTGTTTATTTGCTCATATGGTCTGGATGAGGACCCTATTTCAGTATATCATATTACTCCTGAGAACCCTCGTTTGACCCCTACCATGATTAGGGGTTCTCAGGAAGTTGAAAAGGAACTTCATCACAAATACAAAGATGTACATGCACCTACAGAAGGGGTGGTAGGATATGTGGCCTCAGTAGTAAGAGTGGCCCACTATCCCTCCCCCTTCTATGATTCCAAAACATACCCTGATGGCTTGTTCAAGCCAGAGGAAGAATTTTCTGGTGAGTTGATGGCGTTTTCTGAGTTGAATAAACCCCATTCTGGATACTTCTTGTTGACTGCTACCCTTACATCCTCTTATGGAAAGTTCAGCACAACTATTTTGGTGGATACTGGTGCCTCAAATAATTTTATTGACCAAAACCTTGCTGACTACCTTGAGTTGAGTTACTCACCAGATGGTATGGTTAGAGGTGGGGCTTCTCAAGGTATCCCCACACTAAACATCATGGATTCAGTCAATTTCCAGATAGGTTCTTATCTATTGTCTGACCAGTTTCAAGCTATCAGAAACCTCTTGTTTCCCATCATTTTGGGTGTTGAGTGGTGGCGGAAGTTTGATGTCAGAACTAATTTGAAAGAAAACACTTTATCCTTGTCTTTGACAAAAGGTCACCAGTTGATTGTTCCTCTGTCTGAGGATAACGCCCAAGGCAAATTACCCCATTAGCCCAATGTTCCTAGTCCATATCTTGCCCCTTTACTGAAGCCCACCGTGGGACTTTCCTTACCTTCTTGTTTGGAGGAGTTGTCATCTTCTTTTGATGCAGCTTCAGCTAGTATGCTATCAGAACATTCTGAGTTTGATCGTGAATTTAATCTCACTGTGGATCTGGTGCGTATTTCTTCCCCCATATACCCATTGACTGTCCGGGAGGAAGAGGTTTTAGATGTATGAGTGAAGGAGCAGTTGGCCAAAGGTGCCATCTTTCAGCGTACCTCCCCTGTTTGCTCCCCACTTCTCTTTGTGGAGAAGGCTGATGGAACTTTACATATGTGTCAATTATGGAAATTTAAACAATGTGACTATACCTGACCTCCATCCCATCTCTTTAGATTCTCAGATTGCACGCTATGTGGAAAAGGCAAAACTTTTCTCCAAGTTGGACTGCCTCAATGCATTCAATCAAATCCGGATAAAGAAGGGCCAGGAGTGGTTAACCACATTCCATACCAGAAAAGGGATTTTCCAGTTCCGGGTTATGCCCTTTGGGCTTAAGAATGCCCCTGCCATCTTTCAACGCCGCATTGATGCCGCGTTGGGGGACTTGTTGGGGATATGTGCGGTTGCCTACATGGATGACATCCTGGTGTTTTCCCCTGATCAGGAGTCACATGCAGTACACCTTCGACAAGTAGTGGGGAGATTGAGGGCCGCTTGCCTTACCTTCAAGATTAGTAAATGCGAATTCTTCAAGTCCCAGGGTACTTTTCTGGACAACGTCATTTTTGACCAGGGCCATATGATAACTCCAGACAAGGAGAAGGCTATTTGTGAGTGGCTTACCCCCACTTTTGTCAAGGAACTGAGGAGCTTTTTGGGGACATGTATGTTCCTCAAGAAGTTCACACCCAATCTCTCCGAGGTGGCAGCTCCCTTATATAAGGCCAGCGGTGCCAAGGTGCTTTAGTGGTCCCCATTTTGGAGGATGCTTTCCAAGCGGTGAAGTGCACCTTGTTATCCACATCCATCCTTCACCATGTTGACCCTGCAAAGGAGTTCGTTGTGTCCTCAGATGCTTCCAACTTCGCCATTGCAGCTGCCCTGTTACAGGTGGGTGAAGATGGTTCTGAGCATCCTGTGGGATATTTTTCTAGGAAAATGTCTCTGCATGAGTTAAACTACGCCGTATATGACAAGGAGTTATTAGCAGTGGTGGAGGCGCTGATTTATTGGCGTCACCACTTACATGGCTCTTCCCAACCATTCTGGGTACACAGACTACTGAGCCATGTTGTACTACCATGCTCCACATGTTCTAACACCACGTCAGACCTGTTAGCATGAGACCCTTGTCCTATTTACATATTCCTATGAGTTCACCAAGGGCAAGGAGAATGGTTTGGCGGATGCTTTGAGCCGCAACCCTGCTTTGGCTCCCAATCCAAAGGAGGTAGAGATTCACAACACCTAGTTGATGAATCCACCGAGTATGATTTTATCTCGACTTCCTAAGTCCATGGTACATACGCCAGCGCTCATGCCTCTGGAAAATGCAGCAGAATATATTATGTTTAGAAAGGTAGTTCTTTCTCAGCCGTTATCAGCTGAATATGCTGTTGTTCTCTCTAAGAGCGCCCTGAATCAAGAGGACTTATCCAGGGGTTATCACGTGAAGGATGAGATGGTGTGGTTTCAGGGTCGCCTATGGGTTCCTTCTGGACCACTGCGCCTGGAGATCATCCAGGACCATCATGACGGAATCACTGTTGGTCATCCTGGGAAAGCAAAGACCTTGGAGTTGATATGACGCACTTACAATTGGAAGGGCTCGCCTGTTCAGGTAGGGCGGTACTGTAAAGAGTGCCTGATCTGCAATCAAATGAAACCCAATCGGCAACCTTTAGCAGGGTTGCTGGTACCAGTCCAAAAGGCTGAAGGGCCCTGGACTTCCCTATCAGTGAATTTCATTGTGGAGTTACCCGTTTCAGATGGGTATGATGAATCATGGTGTTGGTGGACCGCTTTACAAAATTCGCTCACTTTTTTTCCTTGCAGAACAACTATAACTGCTGCTGAAATAGCCAGGCTCTTCGTCGCCCATGTATTTGCGCTTCATGGGGTTCCTCAAGAAATCATTTGTGACTGGGGACCCCAGTTCACCTCCATCTTTTGGGAAGAGTTGTGTAAAACTCTTCAGATTTTCCCCTGCCGTTCAACTGCTTATCACCCCCAATCAGATGGGCAGACTGAGCGAGTGAACCAGTGCTTGGAACAATTTCTGCGTTGTTACACCACCACAGACCACTCAGATTGGGTTCCTCACCTTCCCATGGCTCAGTTTAGCTACAACAACACTTTGCATTCATCAATCAGTTGTTCACCCCTTTTTGCTAACCATGGCTTTAACCCTGCTTTTAACATGGAGCCCAGCTGTGGTTCCAAAGTGGAAGCGGTGCTGGACTTTGCTAATACTCTCAAGAAGGTCCATCAAGGGGTGTCCACAAGTTTAGAGGCGGCTATGCTGGTTTATAAGGAGAATGCCAATGGAAAGTGCCAAGTGGGTCCAGCATACAAGGAAGGGGATCTCATAATGCTTGATGCTCGGAACATCCCTATCAAGCAGACATGCAAAAAGCTGGGTCCAAAGAGGATTGGTCCTTACCGTGTAGTTAGAAGGGTGGGATATGCCTCATACAAGTTGGATCTTCCCTCCGCGTTTCAGATCTTCTCCATCTTTCATGAAAGCAAGTTGACATTGTTTGAGGGCCCTCCTCCTGTGACTCCTGAGGCTTATCTTGTGGATGGGGCACCAGAATGGGAAGTGGAGGAAAGAGTAGCCTCCTGCCGGGAAAAGCAACGCCTTGAGTACCTGGTATCGTGGAAAGGGTTTGACGCAGCATAGAACAGTTGGGTGCCAGCATGGGATTGTGTACATGCCCAGGACCTGGATGAATCCTTCCATAATCGTCTTCCTGAGGCTGCAGGATCTCAGTCTAAGCCAGCCGTTGCTGCTATGAAGTTGCCAACAGCACATAAGAACTTCTCCTTAGCAAACGCCCCTGGAGGGGGTGGAGCCCAAGAAGGAGGAGAGGGTAATGTCATGGTTGGATAATTTTATAGTAGGAACTGATGCTAAAGACAAGGCTGGGCGACAGGAGGCCCAGAAGGTGAAACTTCAGGCTCTTCCTGACCTGAAACACACCTTAGATCAACGCTGGGTGCAAGCCAAGCATGCTCAGGTTGATACTAATGGGGTTTGAAACGCCCAGCCTCTTATCTTGGCCCAGGCACTAAAACGAACGATTTACATTACAAATGAAGACAGTTTGATTCAGTTAATTGGAGAGCAAGGTTTCGAATCCTGTTTAAGTTATGAAATTTTAAGTTTGGGTAAAATACGGCTTCAATTGATTACTTGAGTGAAGGCACTTTTGGTGTATTTTACTAAAATGGATGGAAGCGTCTGTTTATTGGAGCATCAAGGCTTGGGCGCACTTCTGCAGAACCTGAATTTTCCTGGCCCACTTTAAATATGGTTTTAGGACCAACATTCCTTGTTGGTCGACTTTTTAAATAAAAACACCCGTTATTTTACGTTTTTTACCAATGGTTCCTTGGGCAAACTTGGTGGTGGACCTCTTCAGGGAGGTTTCCAACCATGTGGGCCACTACCTTTTATCAAAATATACCAAAATCCTAGGTGCTTCCTTGGGATGCCCAGGTCCCCTCCAGATCGAGGCACCCAAGGCCCCTGACGCCAATTTACACTTGATTATGGACTCCCCTCTGGGGTCCACTCAAGCTGTGATGTTCCTTACTTACCTGGTCCTATATGTTGCTCTTTACACCCTTGCCTGGGGTACCTTTTGCACAGGCACCATTTGAGGTGTCTTCCTTCCCATTCTCCTAATGGCTAGTTCCCTAGCAATGTGGGTTTGCATCCCACATCACCTTGCTGGGAACGAGAGAGTTACAGACACGCTCTTGACATTTTGAGTGCTCATGCACTCCAACTGGCAGACCAGTCTAAATCTCATTTGCCTCTTTCATAACATCTATTGTTGGGAATCAATTCCAATGAGGAGTAAGCAATCTGGCATATTGATTTGACAGATTAGGCTTGGCGAATTACCTTATAATCATCAGGATAATACTCCAAACAATAGCTATTATAAATATTCAATAACTTTTAACATCCACTAGTGGGATGAATCCCCTAGTGCACAAGAAGATGAATCATAATCAATGAAGCTGGGTAATGTGGGCAAAAATCCCAAAACATCCCCCCGCTTGACCATATTGTCCAGCAATGAAGATTTTCTGGAGGCATACGCCACTTCAATTCTGACTGAGTCCGCCACCATGGTTTAAATTTGAGTTTTTTTTGCTACATCTCCATTCCTTGCTTGATGCGTTTCTGGGTCATACTTCTTTATAGCGCGTTTCTGTAATATGTCCTCCTTGCTGCCTCCTCCGCAGAGTGCAGTTCCCACAGCCATATTCCATGTCAGCCTAGTTTAGGTGCTCTTGCTGATAAATGGTCTGAAAATCCTTTTTTCCCCTAGGTTGAGGTTATATGACACCTCGTCATTTAAAGAATCTCCTTGGGTGTCTTCTCCAATTCCTTATTCCCTGTATTCCCCCAGGCTGGGCTTCATTTCTTAGGGACTACTCCCAACAAATCCAGTTTCAACCCATCATGATTCTATCAATATGATTTTTTATTTCAGTGCCTCAGGACTACTTTTGGTGGACTCATATTCAACCTGAGTTGATCTTACCAATAACATAATGGGATAATATTAAATTCTTTATGATAATGACAAATAAAAATCAAAATTTAATATATTTTTGCATTTTTATATTTTAATATATCTTTTCAATATGATCTTTTATATTTTATTTTTTTTGATCTCATAATGTTATTTTTGCTCTGGGACTTAACTTATAATTAGGTTTAAAGGTCCAATCATTTAGTTTCCGCAACTATGGTTCTGCGGTTTGTTTTTTGAACTTAATCAGCTATTCTGGGATTAGAGGTCTATTTTTAAGTCTTAACCACCTTTCTTGGTTCAGTGGTCACCTCCTGGGACTTGGCCAACACCATTACCTAACCTATTTTTTGTAGGTTCAGTGGTCCTTGGGAACATTGCAACATTTCCTCTCCTAGATCCAATACTTAAAATATTTTTGTATGGACCTGGTTCACTAAATGACCATACACAATGTTCTTAATTGTGTAGGCATCAGTCATCTTGGCAATCACTTCAAATGGTCTCAACCACAAAGATCCAGCTTATTACTTTGCCCAAAACCATGGGCGTCACAATAGGGTACCTTTTCCCCTACATGGTACTCCTGTATTGCTGGTCAGTTCTTGTCATCTGTCAACTTTGCAAAAACCTTTTCTTTAAAAAGGTATTGAACGCCTGCAATTAACATCATACATAATTGCCAGTCAGTTCAGACATTGATTGGTACTCACCCCGCTGCTGGCTCTATGGCAGAATATAAAATTGGTGGTAATGCTGCCCTTTGTCTGTATAGTAGTTTGAATATCCTTTTTCCTGTCACCTTATGATGATTTATGTTGTAGGAGAAGGTAAATGGACTTAGATAAGTTCTTCAGGTGGAAGTTTTCCCCACAACTAATTTCTTAGAATTGAGGATAGCATTTTGTTGATTCAATCCATCCTACTATTTGTTTCTGGCCAAAATTAGATGGATACTACTCCTCTGATCCTCATCAAATCACTAATCCTCAGGATTACATAGGAGTAAAATTTGTTCCATTGTCACTCAAGATACTTTAAGGGCATCCATGCTGGTATACCATTTGATCCAAAGTTAATTTTGCTGTTCTCGTGGCATCTACTATGGTCAGGGCTTTAATTTTGACCCATATAGTTAGATGGTCTAATGCCACTATGATATATTTTGCGCCTCCTGTAATGATACTCAGGGGTCTCATCATGTCTACTGACACCGTGTGCCATGTTAATCCACGGCGTACTAGCCTGTATCTTGTTGTATTCTTATAGGGCTTGTTGAGATGGCATTCCACACATTAGTCCAGGTAGTTGGTAACATCATAGTTAGTTGATTCCCTGTAGTACTGGTGAATATGGTACATGGTTTTCCTTAGGTTACCATGGCCAACAACTTTTTGTCAGCTTAGATTATTTCTGCTTGTTCTGATGTCTTTGGGACAAAACTTTTTTCCTTCAATTGTTTAATAATTGACCATTTTTCATCTTGGTGTTTTCAATCGCTTTTCTTGCCGCACCTTGAATCTGTTTGGGTTCATCCACAACATTGCCTATGATCATCCTTTGAAATAACTTGTCTTCTTGTTGATGGACAACTTGGACAGCAGGCAATCTTAATAATCCATCAGCATTTTGATGCGCTGCTCTGTCCCTGTAGTATCTCAAAATCATAGGCTAGTAATTTTAAAGCCCATCAAACCAGTCGCCCCTCTAGTTCATTCAGTATAAGGAGCCATTGTAAAGTCTAGTGGTACATCACCACTTTAAAGTGTGTTCCATGGATATACACTTGGAATTTCTTGCATGTATATATCAACATGAGGTATTTGCGCTCCATCACAGTACAGTTCTTTTCCACTGGCGTTAGTGTTTGTTTCATATAGACCACCAGATGTTCTTCCCCATCATCCACTTGAATCAAAATGGCACCAATCGTTGTCAACAAAGCATCAGTTTAGATGATAAATTTCTGGTCAAAATTTGGGTACTTTAATACAGGACTGGTCTTTAAGTATCGTCGTAACTCATCATATGAATCATGAGCCTCATTGTTCCACTTAAATCCTCTAATCAAATTTTTTCATAAGTGGAGTAATGGCTCCGTGACTTTAGAGAAATCTTTTATGAATCAGTGATAGTAGCCAACCATACCAAGGTTTACTTGGATATCCCAAACGCTCTTCAGGATCAAAATCCATTTGATTGCTATAATCTTCTGCTTCTGGGGTTGCAGACCACTGGAGTTTATAACAAACCCCAATTTTCAAGCTCCTTCTTGAAGAAGTGACATTTCTTAAGCTTGATTTTCAATTTTTCCATTGCCAGGCGCTTGAACACTTCTTTTTAAGTTCTCCAAATGGTCCATGAAGGTCCTGCTGAATACATTGATATCATCTAGATATACTAAGATGCTGGATAGCTTCAGATCACTAAGGATAGAATCCATTGCTCTCTGGAATGTGGCCGGCGCGTTACACAATCCCTGGGGCATTCAGGTAGGCTGATAAAGTCCCTGTGCGGTAATTATTGCATATTTTTCCTGATCCCGTTGACAAATCGAATTTTTAATATCACAAAATTAAGTCCATCACCAAAAAGTATTCAGCATTCTCTAGGCATCAAGAACATCATCAATCCTCAGCAGTGGATAAGAATCCTTTTTATTGATTTTATTCAAATTGGAAATCATTGGTACTACTCTATTTGATCCATTCTTCTTTTTTCTTAATGATGATTGGAAATTGTCCTTGGGCTCAATGACAGAATAAGGATCTTATGCAATCAGCTTTTCTATTTCTTTGCTGACCAGAGCTTCATCAGTTCTAGACCTTTGTACAAGTTCTATCCTTATTGGCAAAGAGTCCTAGTGTTGAGCTTATGTATTACATTCTTCACACATCCTAGGTTGTGGTAATCTTGGGTGAATACTTCCAATATCTCTCAAATAACTGGAGCACATCTTGTTGCTGTTGTTTGGATAAATCAACCACCTACTCTTGATCTACCAAAACGTTGATACTTTCAGTAATTTATGCCAGAATCCTTATTTTGTTAACATTCCAAAATTTATAGAATTTGCTGATCTTTGCCATCAGGTTAGATGAGGAAGCTTGACGACTTGATTATTCAATATCTTTATCAGTTTCTTTCACAGATTAGCCAGTAGCAAGTTTATTTTTCCATATCCTGGCATAATTATCCCCAGCACTACCTCATGGCTCAATTCTTGATTTCATCCATGGGCTAACGACCTATCCATATAGTTGCTCCAGGATTTTGAGAGTTAACCTGGTGTTCCCAATTATCTGCATTCCCAGTGGTATAGTACTCATTGTTTTCATTTTCAAGGGTATCCTGCGATTTTCTAGGATCTCCTTTGCCATGGCTCTCCATTTTCTCCCAACCAACTTGTATCATATTAGAACTATGCCATCATTGTAAATCAGGTTTATAAAATTGTTCTTCTTAGTCAATGATGGAGGTTTGGTTAACTTAGCAGGGTGGTTCCTGCTCCACTCTGGGTCAGTTTTTGATTGAAACAGGTTTGAAAAAAGCACAGGGTAAAGAACTCAGTGTGGTATATTTGTCCCAAGGTTGACCTGCCTCATTTACTTTTTCTTAGTCAGTTATGGTTCTCCTTCCTGCTGATATGCCAAGGGCAAGGTCTGCCCAGAATGATCAGGGTATTCTCCTTGAAAATACATTTCACTCCATATTTTCAGGAACTCCATCCTAATGAGTATATTGTAATTCTGATTAGCCAACATAATGGTGGGTGATGATACCAAAAGTGAACCAAAGTGGAGTGGCCGCACACTGTAAGCTCTACAGAATATTGTCATATCTGGTCTGGCCATCACATATTCCTTCTAGTGTTCTAGATCCAGTAAAATCTCCATTTTTTGTTTCACTAATTTGGTCAAAATGGTATTGATGGGCGCTTCACTGCTGATGATCGCCCTCAATCTCACTTGGTTAACTATGATATCTACATAGTTACATTCATAATACTGGAATAGGGTATTTACTGAGTTAATGGATGCATTATTTTCTGAATTAAAAGAAAGAATTAGTTGCATGGATAGATCAGAAAAAGATTCCTTGATTGCACTAATTAAAATATATATGTTTGACTTATCTAAATTAGTCTTGAGTAATCTTTCTGGGTTCTCAGCGTATCTAATTTTGTCTGCTAGATGATGTTCATATGGTCAAGCCACTTCCTATACAATTTTGGGGTCAATTCCTTTCATTTTGGCTCAGGTAATGGCGTTCACGTCCATGTTAACACCCTGATATATTAAATCAGTTGTTTCATCATCTACAAAGAGATTAATAAATGTTTATATTGTAGTTATAATATTTGGAGAAACAAGTTTAACCATAGTGCCAGATTGTTTCTGGTCTAGGCTGCAGGACCTTTTCCTGACTCCTGACTGATTTTTTTTCTCCTTCACTTGGACTTAGGTAACTTGCTCCTTGGATTTCTTGCTCCAATATTGAGCAGCTAGATGTCCTATTTTCCCATACTGGTGGCAGCGGATCTGCATCTTGTCACTCATTTTTGTACTTCAGGTTTGTTTCCCAATATGACTCAATTGGGTTACTCCTTAATCATCTCAGCAAATTTTACAGTATTATGGGCTTAAGTCTGGATCACATTAAATGGTTTATTTAAGGCTTCAAAAGTGGCTCCCAACATCTTTAAAGAATCCACCATTTGAGATGTGGACATTTGTGTCACTAACGCTGAAGCCATATTTCTGTGCAACTCACTATAGGGCCACAGCAACACTTGTATTAGAATTTGGAATCAAAATCCATTAGCACATTTGCACCAGCCAGGATCTATCTTCTCTGGTAGATCAGTTGTGAAAGCTACTAGGGTCTCATCTTTTCAGTATTTAATCCCCATAAATTTCTGCTTGCAGTTAGACATCCGCATAAAATTAATTTTGAGTGATTTTTGAAAAACAAGTCAATTTTCACCACTGCCTCACTGCACCAATTTCCAAATTTATGTCCTCATATCCACCACCTGCTGCTCCAGTATGGGACAGCGGTGCTCCACCCACTAGCTTTTACCACCCAGCAGGCAAATGCATGCAGACTTGCTCATCCAGTCTGCCAAATACATCCGTCTGATATGTCCCTCCAAGGAACCTAGCACTGCACCTTGCATGAGTCCACCCAACACGCCCCCATCCCTAGCCCTACCCTGATCAAATATACACTTTTTCCTCCATGTTGAGTACAGATGTCTCTTCCCATATGCCAAAAAAGCGATAATTGAGCTGGCAATGGCCACCTTTGCACCAGCAGGGTTTATTGACTTCCACCCTTACAACGTCTACTTTAATTTTGGATTCCCTACTGAAGGAGATGCGGATGCAGCAGCAGCAACGCCCTTAATTTATAAAAATACACCCATTACCACCACTCGTACATGCCTCCTCAATGATACCACACTCACGGTAACCTTTGCAAACCTCACCTCACACCTTCCCCCTCAAACACTCTATGAGGATTTGATGTCTGGGCTGTCCATCTATGGCACAAACCCTATCCTCCAATTTATTGTACCAAGTAGTGCTGAGAGACTATCAGCACCTCAGGCCATGGCCACCATTACCCCCCACCAGCTAAACATGGCCCAGCACATCCCAACGCATGCCTATATTCTATCCACACCTGACCATTTCTTTTGGGCCCACACTGACAATGGTCGCACAATTTTCCCCCTCTGCTATAAATTGGACCATGTTAAAAAAGCATGTCAATATAATTCCCACCCTGCGAACACAGCCAACTCCACCCATGAGGCCACACCAACAGCGTTTGAGTGGGAATTTTGGCTGCCCCACCCCCACAGTCCATGAGCTTGAATCAGAAGCAAAATCTAGCACCTTAAACCTAAGCTGGCCAATGCACACCCATGCAAATTAATTGGGTGCAGGCTTGGACCAATTTTCAATCTAAAAATCCTCCACCTCAAAACTTACCCAACCACAGCCACCTATCATTGAATCAATCCAAGTCAACCAAAATCTCTGGGACTTATTGGATGAAGTGACCAAATTGGGTGAAATTGCCCCATCTCTGGATAAACCAAATTGATCTAGAATCTTTTATAAATTCAGACCTTGATGCCCCATTCCCGCCCAAACAATATGTCCCCAAACCCAATGATATCCTATACCAAAGTGACAACCAGTTTGCCGAGGCTGTGGTGGCCTCACTAAAAATTGCCATCTTCGCAAAGACATGGCAAAATCTGTCAATGAATTTAAAAAAGGGCTGCACCCCTTGTTCCCCTCCAATTTTCCTCCTACTGCAAAAGAGGAATCCAACGCCTCTATGAAACTGCCACTATTGCTGTCAAACGTGTTGTTACTCTGGAAGAATTTTTCCCATCCACACATGTCACCAGAGCAAACATTCTAAAATTAGCCCAACATCCTGACGCCCGCATCTAAGCTGAACACCATGTTGCCAAACTCATAGAGTCCTTTATCCAGGCCCAAATTGTCAAACTCAACTGCTATCTACTCACTTTGACCCTCATCCTGCGTATGCCCAACCCCCTTACTATCAGCATTGATCCACTTTTTTAATGTTAATCCTGAGGATGAAGATTTTGATCCAACTGATCCCTCTTCCCCCTCCACCATGATGGGATAAGCGGCTCACTGCTGTGCCACTTGGTAGGTGTTTTTTCATTACTTTTGTGTTCCCCGCTGCTCACTTGGGGCAGTTGGTTCATGTTTTTAATTTGTTTAGCTTTTGGAGTTTCTGTTTTGGTATTATCTGTCCCCTGGTCAGCTTGCCTTGGTTAAATAAAATGGACATCCGCATAGGGCTTCTAAATTATAGCATAATATTTTCCTTGGCCTCATGATAAGAACAGTTGTCACTGTTCAGATAGGGTAACATTAGATTATGACAATTGGTGTTCAGGCAGTTCATGACGGTAACTTTTTTTTGTCAGTCACTGAATCTGAACATCATCATTTCAAATAACCGTAAAAATGCAGGGGTGTTATCTCAATAGAACGTGGGTACTTTCAGTGTGCTTCAAAATCTATTGGTGGCTCCACTGGCAGTGAAATCTTGCCCAACGACTTGATTGACCATGGGAGTAACTGTATGGGTCATCTTCAAAATTGCTCCAAACGCCTCAGGCATACTTCTGGGTAAGTGATTCTTTTCAACTGGAGTTTCAGCGATTTGTTGTCAGCTTCTTCTGCCTCTACTTGCAAGCAATCACATTGGTGATCCTTCAGCTCTTCTATAGGCTTTACCAATCATGCTACTTCCTCCTTAATCTGGCATATGTGTTCTCAGTCTGCTTCTTGATTGGCCTTCTGAAACAATACTTCTTTTAATTATTCACCCTTCTTGCGCTTCAAGGAGTTGACTTTTCCGCAGAGGTCATTGTTAAAATTTTTAACTTGTTTGTCATCTTCTTAGGCCTTCATCTCCTGTTCTTCCAATGCAGTGAAATCAGCCTGTGGCGCTAAGTTAAGTGTGTTCTTGTTGATGGTTTCTAGTTCCATCCAAAGCTTATGTAATTCATTTTTATAAGATATAGTTGATATGATCTTCAAGTAAATTGGCTTAAAACTTAAACTACTTCTTGAAGTGAGCACCAGATGTTAAAACTTGGAACTGGTAGTGACTCAATTGAGCACCAATTGTTAAATGGCTAGAATCTTCTACCCTTCCCAAATAGTAACTTTCTTCAGCTCCTTTGTTCAACTGCATAGGTTACTTGTATGCGCGTTGTTTAAATAGTTTATTATAAATTATAATGGGCAGTAAATGTAAGAAGACTACTACTCTAGTTGAACTTCTTTTAACCAAGATGGTTATTAGGTCCAACACCAACCTGGTGCTTACCCTAATCTTGAATGGTACTCTGGAATATCTGTAGGGACTTCTTCCCTGCTTTGGTAGATCTTAACCTTGGATCAGGTTCAGAAGTTCTTCCCATCACTTATGTATAACTTAACCTAGGATCAGGTTCAGTGGTTCTTCTTACTTCTAATCATGAAGAACCTGCGGTGATATTAGTAAAATAGGCAAAGGATCTTCTTGTACTTCCAACTCTAGTATTAAGAGCAAAACAGTCTAAATTATAAAAGTATTGAATCTATAATTTTTTTCTCTCTAATTATCTACTTTATTAAGAAAATCAAAAGGTAATTTATAAAGAATTCAGTATCCAACTCTATGGTTGGTGCCTCAATTATTAACAGCAGCTGTCATCAATGAATTATCTCTCCAGGGTCTAATAAAACAATAATCTTCCTTATCAGATTAACAGGTTCTTTCTCCTACTCAAACATAACCTCTTCTAGGTTGAGACAAGACTGTATCCCAATACCTTCACTCAACCCCATCAAATCACACTTATTAGGTTAGTAACCTGCTTAGGTAATCTTACTCTTACCTTTAAATAGCAGGCTGTGATCCTAAAAGTCTAATTTGAAAGTTGCTCTTTCACATATGGCACCACTCACCAGTAACTCATAAACTTTTTAGTCAATTGATGACTAACCCCAATCAAATCCTACAAGTCAATTAAGATATTGATAATAAATTGACTCCCTAGTCACTTGTTTATTGTCAGGGATTATCCTTGATGAGGATTAAGTAATCTGGTATATTGATCAATAGATCAAACCCCTCAAAATACCTAGTAATCATTCAGAATAATACTCTGAACAGTAGTTATCATAAATAATCAATAATTTTAATATCCACTAGTGGGATGAGTCCCCTAGTAGACAAGAAGATAAATCATAATTGATGAAGCTGGGTAATATGAGGAAAAATTTCAAAATCACAGTTTAATATAAAATTATTACTCATGTAAATAACTCACAGATAAATTATATACCTGATATCTACATGACTTCTGAGCATCACCTCACTAATTATTTTGAGGCCCTCATCTTGGCCCAAATTGAGTCATTTAATCCTTTCTTTGAATGTCTTGTACCTCACTATGCAGATGCCCCCACAACTTTGCTTTCTGCCTTAGTCAGACCCAGATGTGGCATAGGTTTAGGTGCCAAACTTCCACCCAGTCACCCCTCCCCTCCACCATGGTTTCTTAGTGGTTAGCCACTTTCCTACCTGGTTGGTGTATTTTTTGTTTAGGTTTTGTTTCAGTACGCTCTATGGGTATTGCAGTTTGTTAGGGTTTTTTATTTTGCTCTTTGAGCATCTGCTATGTCCGTTCCCAGGTCAGCTTACCTCGAATAAACGAATGAAAATTTTAGGAGAAAATACTTGCCGTTATGAATTACAATTGAAACAATAATTAGCTAATCAATTGATTTATTAATACTAAGTAGACATGAATTTTGATGGAAAGGCTCAATGCCACCATTATCCATGTATAGTTTGGTAAAATGGATCGACTGTGACAAGTCAGTTTTTGGAAAATTGCGGTTGGCTTACTTGTTTCGAATAAGGTTTGTTAATCAATAAGTAATGAGTTATTGATCCACATCAATAGGCTCATTTGCTAGTGTTGTTTAGCATTTCCTTAAGAATTAGCTAAAAGGGTATTAAAAGCATGAATGGTTAGTACTCAAGGGTCTAAATTAACTTATGATTTTTGTACATGTCAAACTGTGCTATAAATAGATGATCTAAATTATGCATGGGCTTGTAAACACGAATTTGTAATCAAGGATTGGCCAGAATCATGAAATTGTTGTCAGCATCTGACAAAACAATCTCAGAAAAATTGATTTTGAGTAGGAAGGTTCTTTAGGAGTTGATTTTAAATCGTGGGTTAAAACGGGTTTGGTTTACATATGATAACTTGCTTTTTTGTACTCAATTAGCTATTTTAATGGATCTTAATGAGGGCAATTATATCTCATCATCGAATTCTGAGCTCATCCTTGGTACTAAAAAGCTAGCTGCTGCAGCGTAGAAAGCTAAATTGTGTTTATGAGATAAAGTCTGCACCGTTACAATGGCGATGCAGGCTTCTGATTATATTATGCACTTTAAATGATTGATCTTTTGTTGTTAAAAGCATGATTTATATTTACAAGTGCAATTTAAGCTGTAATACACGCTGGGCTAGGCTGACCTCCATCAGTGAAGTTGCCGATCATTGTTATATTTGAGTCCCCCACAATGGAATTTTGCTGCATAGAATGGTACCTGCACCATAACTGTATTATAAATTGAATTTATTTAAATTTATGGTTAAACTTCCTTTGTTTAACGATAGTCAAAAGTGCAAATCAATTAAAAATGAATTCTACAAAATTAAATTAACCCCTGAACTTATCTATATGGTTGTACTAAGTTTTCTCAAATTAATCCCATTTTGCTGGTGTTTTATAGTGCGATTTGAAGCATCTGTTTACGCTAGTCATTAAAGCTTTTAAAAGGCTAGAACCCTCTAGACTTTTAAACAACTAATTTATTATCACCTATCATTGTTCTTTGGGTCAATCGGCATATTAGGCCCACCAAACTCTCTATTTACTATTATAAAATCAATAGATTAAAAATTAGTAAGCAAATGGTACCGACAATTTCCGAAATGGCGAATGTAAGCTTGGTAATAATTTAAGGACGCATGAGCTAAAGAACAGGTCACTGTAAAGATGGAATTCATGCCGAAGTGAGGTTCCATCAGTCAAGTATGGAGATTTGTTTAGTTGATGGCATGAAATTCAACATAAAAACTCAAATTACAAAACTCTAAACCATGAACCCATCCTACCCCAAATTCAAAGAGATCCTCAGCCCTATGAATTTCACTATTGATTTGAACTTGAAGCCATCCTCAGTTAAACGCCATCCTACCAAGTTCATTCCATCCTCTGTTAACTCAACAAATGCTGCTGGTATGAAAATTGAGCCCTTTAGTTCCGTGGGGTTGATCCCATTTCAAAGGCAAATTTTATCAACCAAGGAGTCCAAAACCACAATACGAAAACGGGTACGTCGGAGGTACAACGAAATTGAACGCCATTATTGCTGCAAGTACCCGGGATGTACGAAGTCATATGGGACACTCAACCACCTCAACGATCACATCCAACTGCAATCTCATGGGCCTAGGCATACCCCCGACATGTACCGCGAGTTGCGATCCCGGCTGCGTAAACCAAAGGATGGCAGTTCAACCCAGTTGTGCACCAAACCTAATTCACGTCCCTTAAAGCTTTGTATCGATTACCTCATCCATTGATGCCCAATTCAGTCGCGGCCTCCGTCCCACTTTAATTTATTGTAAAGGAGAATATTTAACTAAATTAAAGTATACTAATACTTTGGTATCTTTCTATTTGCGATATACCCAAATAAGGAAGCATTTCCCAAATTCCTGGTCTCTATACCAACTTTAAACTGACAAACTAACCCACCACTCCGACAATCCTAGTGAATTTAGTCAGTTGATCATTTTTTCCAAATCTCCTTACGCTCGGTATTTCAAATTCGACCTAAGCTGTTACGCGGGTTGAAATTGGTGCTCCATAATTACAAACTAGTGTAATTTAGCTTCGCCGATTATATGAATCTTATCGATGATTTGTATAGAAATTACCATGCTACCTACACTTTGCTAATAAATCATTTTTATATCATACTGGCTGCAAACCTATAAAGCCTTGGTGGCGAGCTTTCGATTGATAATGTTTTGTTAGCAGTTTGTGTTCTTTGGTTTATTCGACAGGTTCAATGATTTGTCAAGTGGGTTGTTGAAGAGCTTACATTGGCATAGCATGACAGCTGTGCCACCACTATGCTCTGTGCCCCATTTACCTTTAAGAAAACTATCATTTGTGCTACTCGGACTAACAGCTTTGCAGTTGCCCTTGTGGCCTGTGAGCTACCTTTTTTACTATAATATTATGATTCGGAGCAACACTCTAAGTTTCAAAATACTTGTGATATCATAGTATAATATTATAATTTTTGGGGAAAAAAGAACTGACTTCAAAAACATATTAAAAAGTATGAAATAATTGATAAAAGTATGAATAATCAATAAAAACCTTTTTTAGCCAGTGTCATATTTCAAACTGGCTTATAGAACTTTGCTCACAGATAAAAATTAAAGCTTATATTAGATTGGGGCCAATCAACCTATAAGCAATTAAGAATATACAGGGCTGAGTATATATATCATAAATAGCTATTATAAGTCAGTTTAAAATATGCACTGACTTCAAAAAAAATTATTGATTACACAGAGGAACAAAAAATTTACTGCATTGATAAAAACACCTATTGACTAATTTTGGTGTGCTGATTTTATATCTGAAGTTAGTTTTTCTCTGCAAGTTATAGTTTTTTTGCAAATTTATTTTTAACAATTTTTCACGTTGGTATAATTTTTTTAAACTTTTCAGCTTTTATCTCTCTTAGAAATATGGGATATTATCTTAATCACATTTTTGGTGATGATATTTGTCATTTGAACATAAAAACATGCACAATGGCATATAATTATGTATGCAGTTTGAATTACAAAGAAATAATTTCACTTATTTTGAGTATAAATATAACAAAAAACACTATTAAATACAAACATATAATTTTTTTAATTATAACATTGATATGTGCATAAAGATAGAAGATATTAATTAACTAATGCAGCAATTTGATATAGAGGGCATGCAAAACTTACTCAGGCAAGGATGTGACCTTATAGCTCATGTGTTTGTGAACTTGTTCAGGACAGTCTTGTTTGATACTCTGGCAGTAGTCTGCCATCATATGCATGTCCCATAACCCTTGATAACACTCTTCCATTCTCTTCAGGTCTTGATGGAAGTGTTTCACCTGCTCATCACTAATATCCCCAAGGTTTTTAGAAAATTGATCAAGATAGCTATTCAGGAAGTGCATCTTAATACTCATATTTTATCCAAGGTCACAAAATATATTTAGCATCATATGAACCAGAAGTACACAGTTTTCTGCCTTCTTATTACCCAGGGTGTTGTTAACTGCTACAAAATATATCTATGCTGCTCTCTCCTTTTGATCCATCTTCCAAAAAATTTCTTGTCATATATAAGAGATCAGATGTGAGGACTATTAAACATAAAAGAATTTATCTTATTAAATGAAAGACCAGGAAAAGAAGAAACAATATGTTAAAATATTCATTTTGAGTATTCAGAGCCTTCACATATTGCTTTATCAAGCCAAGCTTGATATAAATTGGGGGAAAGATGATTCTGCCTCAACTGTATTGTAAGAAAACTAGATCATGCACAGAAAAAACTAACTTCTTAATTAGAATTGCCAATACCAAATGCATAGAAACAGTCAAAAAATCTCATACAAAAGACAATTTTTTGTTCCCCAGTGTTATTTATACTTTTATCAATTATTTTATACTTTTTAGTTATTTTTTTAGTCAGATCTTTTCCCCAAAAGATTTTAGAGCATTTTTCTAAGTGATCTTTTTCCTATTTTTTAAGATCATTATTATAGATATTTTTGAAAAATCATTATATATATACAAAAATAAAAATAATTTTATGTATAGGTATATGTATAAGTATATTATCTTAAAACAAATTTACCAAAAGTTGCTAAACTTGCACAATAATTTATAAATGTTGGGAACCATCTTAGGCTGTTAATAACACTCTTAATTATAACAAGATAAATAAAGATCATATATAGAATGTATCTGTCTGCAAATTAACTAAGAAAAGTTAGAATGGGCTGCAGAATAAGGTTCTCAATAAAATATGCCAGCACCCAGAATGCCAGAGGCTCAGCCATTCCATGACTCTGCTAATTGAGGATCTATATGAAAGGTGATTGAAATACATATTCAAAAACATACCAAATGCCCCCACAAACATACTTAAAGTAGTAGTGTGAGCAACCTCAGGTCTAGCTTGGGCAGCCCCAGGTGAAAAAGGGGGCTGAGAGGTCTACAACGTCTCTGGTATTCCCTGTTTAAGGCCTTTGGAAGTGTTAGCAGAGAGAGCAGAAACTTCAGGAAGGAGGGTAGTAAGCATAGAGTGAAAGGCTTGATATCCCAAGTGGTAATTGCTATCAGAGCTGCAGACAAGGGTAGTGCTCAGTCCCAGATGGAAATTTGTAGGCTGCCAGGAGGGGTGGCCAAGTTAGGGGAACAACGGTAATAGATATTTTTGAAAAGCAAGGAAGAAGTAAAATTAGCAAAAATTAGGTGCAGGATAATTTTGATTTATTTTTACTAACCTTTAAAATCAACCAGCGCTGGCCCCACCAGCTGACAAACCCTTTTTGTATGTTTGGGGTGATTAAATTATATTTTACCCACACTCAAATTAGGGTTAATTGGCTTCTGAAAATGCTGCAATAGTTGTTTTGACTCTGGCTTTTTTAATTAAAATTTAGAAAAATTAGGGCCAAGCAACTTGGAAACTTGATCTAAGTCAAATGGCTAAAAAAAGAAATGAGTTGGATGGAGGCTGATTTTTTATAATAGCAGTCAAGCCCAAACTGGAGTTAAGTTACAAAAATAAGGATGCACTGAAGAATGAATTGGAGGTAGCCCCCAAGTTGCAACTAATCAGTTTTATTGGTTGTAGCTTGGGGTTGGTGGCAGTTAAGAGAGGTGAAATTAGGAGTGGCTGTCAAGGTTTGTACATATCTTTCCCTCACTTTTAACAGCCAAATCTGCCTTGGGACAATTAAGGGAGAGGCGCTCTGGACAGGTGAGGTTAAAATTGGTGGCAGGTGACTTCTTGGTTGGTGGCAATTTAGGGCTGAGTGGGAGTGGTGGTTTGCTGATCTTGGCCCAGCATGCCTGCTCATAAAGTCAAAAAATCTTTCAACATTTGAGTTAAATCTTCTCAAGGTAAGTCCAACTTGAGAGAAGGACTGTTGTGGGTCATGGCAACCTTGCCCCCTTTGCAGGGTGGGTGCAGACCCAGCGCTCACTTACAGTATGAGCAAAGTCCCCCTCAGAGCAGAGAGAGGAAGTCTTAAGGTTACTGATTCCCCTTTTTTAAAAAGGAAGCCTTTTTTGATCCAGCTGTAGGATGCCACCTCAAGACTTACAGTAACAATGATATATAAAATATTATGGTAATATTTAAATCATTTCAGCTAATCAGTTTTTTGTTATTTGGTCATTCCAATGGGATCAATAACTCTTAGTAAGCAGATTATAATCTAATCAAATTTATAAAATCCATTGGTTTTGGTAGGCAGTTAAGGTTATTTGTTTAATTATTTTGACTCACTTGTTTCTTGGCACAATTTGGTAATTGGTCAATGTGATGGGTTCAATTAGTTTTAGTTGATTGGTTGGTGGTTTTAGATGATTTGACAGATTCAATGGTTTAGTATGCAGTTTGATAATTGATTAGTTAGGTTATAGTTTAATTACTGTAAACCTATTAATATCCATCTACCTGTAAGAAGAGTGTCTGTAACTCTCCTATTCCCAGAGAGGTGGTGCAGGATGCATAGCCACACAGCCAGAGAACTAGTCATTAGTAAGATGGTAAACAGGGCACCGTGGAGGATGCCAGAGCAAAAGGGAACCAGGGCAAGAGTGGACAACGTGGTATATAGTAGTAGATAGAAAAGAAATAATAAAACTTGGCTGACCCCAAAGGGGATCCATATCCAAGTGGAGATCTGTGTAGAAGTGCTTGTATGCTTTGATTTTGAGGGGATCAGGGTGGCCCAGTGGTGCACAAGATATGGGGGATAATTTAGTTAGAATAAACTGACTGATGCTGTTAGAAACCTCCTTGAGAAGGTCCACACACAGGTTTGCCCAAGGAACCATATTAAAAAATGTAAAGCTAATAAGGAATTTTTATTAGGAAAGTCAACTAACAAGGAAAGTTGGTCTCATGGAAAAATATATAAGCAATGGGTGGTGAGTCATCAATTGGTGGAAGTGGTGCTAAGCCTAAGCAAACCAATAAGTGCATGCTACCATCAGATAGGGTCCTGTAACTTGAAATTGACTAAACTCAAGTTTATTAATTGTAATTGGGATCAATCTGACTTGGTAATATTAAAAATGGAAAGGGTTTAGAAACCCTTTTCCATGAGCAACTGTAACAAACTGTCCATATTAAGAATGTAGCTGATGCATTTTAATGCCCTGGCTGTAACATCAGGCTGAGCATCACACATATTCCCAGGACCAACCTGGGCATATCTCACCTATACCCAGTGTTAGTCCATAGTAAGTTTAAGATCAGGGAGGCCTTCCAACTTAATTTTTTGGCCTCCTGATGACCAGCTTTACACTTACAATCTGTGCCCTCAATTATGTCATAGAGCTATGACACTACCAAAAATGACGTCAGATATAAATAAGATGTCAGAGAAAAAACTATTAACTCAATTGAATACCCACTAATTGCTCTGTTGAAATAATATACTAATTCATTATCATGTAAATTTTATTCGAGGTGGGCCGACCTGGGGACGATACCGCACCGATTAGGGAAGTGAAGAAAATGGGAAAGGAGGATAAAACCCGGAATACCTCCATGCGCAGCGTATGATAGGCCAGGAACTCCATGGACCGCCTTTGCTATTCGCTATCTCGGTTCGGGGCATTGGTGCGCAAAACCAACACAGTCAAAATCGTCCCCTACCCAAAGTCCATTACCGGGATCGAACTCGAGAGGCAGTGGTAGAGGGTCCATACTCTACCATTGGGGTATCCTCCCTTAACCTCATTCATTTTTAAAGTTGGTTAAAAACTATCTTTTGTGCCTTTCAGAGTAACAGCTTTGCTGTTGCCCTCATGGCCAGAAAAATGGTAACATGCTTCCAATTAGAAAATCTAAAATAAGATTAAACTTACAAACTCAAGAAAACTGAGTTTTTATTATTCGAGGTGGGTCAACCTTGGGACAAATATACCACATCAAGAATGATTTCTAGCTTTACAGGTTTCGAACTCAAAACCTGCACTAGAGGTGGAAGCAGTTTTAAGCAGCTCGGCTAACCACCCTTAACTTAAGAAAACTGAATTTAATCAAGATATCAAGTGCCTTGATATAAATAAAAACATAATTAGTTAAAGATGTATGATTCAATTGAAGTATAGTAGAGATTAAATAAATAGGTTTTTTAAAGTCAACCATCAAAAGAGAAACACATTAATAATTCCATATAAGAATAAAGTGCAATAAAGCTGAAATTTAAAAAGAATTATTGATAAATAGTTAAATTATTTATAATATTAAAAAGGGTGGTTAGCCGGGCAGGTAAAACTGCTTCCACCCTAGTGCAGGTTTTGAGTTCGAAACCTGCACTGGCTAGAAAAATTCTCGGTGTGGTATATTTGTCCCAAGGTCCCAAGGTCGACCCACCTCGAATAATTTTTATTTATAATACTAGCTGAGTTACCCGTGCTTCGCTACAGTTTCTATAGTATTTCAGGTGATTCGAATTGATTAATTTAGATTTTATATATAGTTAAGCAATAACTACTCGGCCAAATCTAATTGCTCAATCGAAGCAACCAAAACCACCAACCACTCAGCTAAAACTAACTGAACTTATCAAATCAACCAAAAACTAATCACCCCCAAGGTTAAATTGTATCCTATCGATTCGACCAAAAACCATCAACCCACTCGGCCAAATAAAATAAACCTATCAAATCAATCAGATTCTAAATTTTTTTAGTTTTTATATTGGTAGATAGCTATCAATAAGTTCAGAAACCATTAAACCTATTAAAAATTCCAACCTCCAACCACTTAGCTAAAATCAATAAAGCCTGCCAAATTAACTAAACCATCAATCACTTACCTGAAACTATTGAGCCTATCGAATCAACCAAAAAATAAACCACTACTCAGCAAAACTCAATTACGGAACTTACAACAGCCAAAAACTACCAACCCCTTATTAAAAACCTATGAAAAAATCGAATTAAATGAATATGAAAATAGCCAGCCAAATTGCTATATAATTATATTAGAAATATATATTATAGATCTTAAATAGAACTGATATTCAAATTTGTATGATTATTTTAAAGCTTACATATTAGCATTCCGTTCCCAAACTTTATAGAATACTTGTGCCAAGTTTGGTGATTTTTTGGTTATTTGCTCGAGATAATGCATCCGATATAAATAAATAAACAGAATGATAGTTTTGTAAAGAAAAATTTGGCTAATTCTTGTTGATACCCAGTTTAGCACAGATTTGTTTTTGGGCTTTAAGTTTACCTGATGATCCTAATCAATTTTTTATATTTGTAGATGGTTATCGATAATATTAAAAAATCAAATTATATTGAATCAATATAAAATTACCAACCATTCAGCCATACCCAATTAAACCTATCGAATTAACTAAACCACTTAGCGCACCAATGCCCCGAACCGAGATAGCGGGTAGCAAAGACGGTCCATGGAGTTCCTGGCCTATCATACGCCGCGCATGGAGGTTTTCCGGATTTTATCCTCCTTTCCCATTTCTTCGCTTCCCTTAATCGGTGCGGTATCGTCCCCAGGTCGGCCCACCTCGAATGAAATACTTTTAACTAAACCACTTAACTAAAATAATTAGATTAAAAATCAACCAATCACCAACCGCTTCGTAACCAAAACTAAATGTATCGAAACAACCAAAATCACCAACCACTTACCAAAACCAATTAAATTATCGAATCAACCAGTCACTAACTTCTTTATTAAAACCGTTAAGCTTAATCAACCCTAAACCACCAACCGCTCGACAAAACCATTTAAACTGTCGAATCAACCGAATATCAAACTTCTTGGCCGTAACAATATACCGATTTCCATTAAAAAAGTATAAAATTTTAACTCATTACATATAAAACTTTTTATTTTACTATGAAAATTAAAAATCGGGCTTCGAGGTGCACACGGACCCTCTCCCGTCCACCTATAGCCAAATTTTCAGAGCTCTACATGCTCTAGTTTTGGCTGGGCATCGCGCACACACAAATACACACACATTTGCTTTTAAATATATAGATAAGTGTCTGAAATAGAGCTTGTAAGATTTAATTACAGACAGACAGAAAGAATTGACAGTGAGTTTAAGAAAAGTGTATAAAAAATGACCACTAACCACTTAACAAAACCATTTAAAATATCAAAGCAACTAAATATCTAACTGCTCAGCCGTAACTATATGCTGACTACCATCGAAAATATATAGGATTTTTACTTGATACATATAAAACTTTTTTTAATTTATTCGAGGTGGGCCGACCTGAGGACGATACCGCACCGATTAAGGGAAGCGAAGAAATGGGAAAGGAGGATAAAATCCGGAAAACCTCCATGCGTGGCGTATGATAGGCCAGGAACTCCATGGACTTCCTTTGCTATTTGCTATCTCGGTTCGGGGCATTGGTGCGCAACGCCAACACAGTCATATTGTCCCCTACCCAAAGTTCCTGTACCGGAATCGAACTCGGGGAGGCAGTGGTATAGGTCCCTTTCTACCACTGGGGTATCCTCCCCTTATAAAACTTTTTTTGAACATGAAAATTAAAATTTTTGATGGATTATTGTATTGTCATTGAAGATACATAAGTGTGCCAAATTTAAGAATTTTTTATTGACAATTAGTGTCTGAAATAGAGCTCGTAAGATTTAATTACAGACTGACAGAATTGACAGTGAGTTTAAGAAAAGTATATAAAAAGTGATTACGCCAGGATTCGAACAACTGACCTTTTATAGAGTTGAAGTTTAGAGCCTAAAGCTGAGCCGATTTTGCTAAAGGAGGTATTTTTAAAATCAATTGGAATTTTGATTCAAAGTCTTGATTTAAATTAACTTACTAATTAGCCAAATGACCACTAACCTACTGGCAAAACCATATAAAATATCAAATCAAACAAATTTAAACTGCTCAGCTGTAACAATATAGCGAATACCATCGAAGTAAATATAGGATTTTCACTTGTTACATATAAAACTTTTTATTTTACTATTAAATAATATTTTTTAAAATTCATAAACCTTCTCAGACATGCACACAACAACTTACTAAAGTTTCATCACAATTGGATGAATGGTATAGGAATGCATTCGGGACATACATACACACATACATTCATTTTTATATATAGATTAAAGCCTGGAGAAAACTAAGCATTAATTTTAATTTGGCACCAACCTATCACTGTTTAAAATATGTAATAAAAATATTATTATCATAGTAGATCAAGTAGAAAAGATCACAAAACCATAAAATATACTAGCAAATGTTTAGGATGCTAACAGTTTATGGTGAAATCAAAATCAAAAAATTACTACTGTATATTAGAGTAGTCAAAAGTATTAAACTTACCCTTGTATTTTTGGCAGGCATAGACAATTACAATGGTTTGTGCTGAAATAAAAATCAATATGATTACTAAAAATGTTACCTAGTAAGAAGCACAAATCACCTTGAAAAATATTTGCAACTATTTCAGATTTTTACATTTAAGATGATTACAAATAATCATACTGGAAACAAAATTCTAGTTAAAAAAATCATAACCATCAAAAAGCTTACCTTGAAATATAATGATGACTAAATCAGATCTAAGATGATCATATCGAAACAAAATTCTGATAACTTTAATGAATTATTGGCTAAAGGTAGTAAAAAATAAGTAAAATCACTAAAGAATTTACCTTAAAATGTTTCAATAGCACACTTCATATTTTAGAATGTCATGCTGTGATCAAACATCTAAACAGACTGTTAACTAAATCTTCTTTTTAGAGGTAAACTAATAAAACTAAATATCAGTGATTACCTTTCCTAAACTACCAAAGTTTATTAAAGTGCTTACCTTTACACTAAAAATTATAATTCTGTAGTTTAAGAAGGGATAAAGAAAAATATCTAGAGGATATTGGTTTCCTAGATAACCAAAAACTAAAAAGGCTTTTACCTTTGCATTAAAAGTATAATTATGCAATTTAAGCGGGGTTAGTGAAAACACCAATCCAGTGAATAATTTTCCTAAATAACTAAAAACTATCAAAGCGCTTACATTTGCATTTAAATCATAATTCTGTAATTTAAGCGGGGATATTGTCACTAAATGAGTTTTACTTTAAGATCTTTATATTTTATTATAACACTTAGGTTTATATATAAAGTGCAACGAAAACCAGATTCTGTTTAACAGATGTCTTATATTTGGAATCATAAATTGATGCCAAATAGGTCCACCGCCAAGTTGGACCACTGAGGTAAGCTGTTAGAGTTGAGTACTACCACCCCTCTTGACCTCCAAATATTTAGGGTGTTAGAAAATTAACCAGATGGATTACTCCCATAGTTTCAAAATTAGGGGCAAGATTAATCAGTCCTTACAGAATAATCAAATACCTAGTTTTTTATGATAATTAATGACAAATGTGCCATTTTGTGTTCCCCATTTAGTGGGTTGAGCTATCTTGATAATTCTGCCGCAGATGAATTTGTCAGGGCAAACACCAACAGTAAATTAGTGTTTCAATCACCAGTGACTAATGCTGAGGACAATCTTTTAATTATACTAACTAATCTATAATGATACAACGTTGGTGACTAAGGCTGAGGATGTCAAAATATTAATATGAATTAATAATGATGGAATGCCAACTTAATGTTGGGTTTTTAAGATCATTGATGACTGATGCCAAGAATGATTAATTAGATATCTGGTTTAGGATTGACCAGTGGCTTAAGCCAAGGATATTCAGGTTAACAGCTCTAGGCTGAAGAGTTCTAAGATTGACAAGCAAGGTCCATTATACTAGAATTTTTCTAGAATTACTAGAGACTGAATGCTAAGGATATATGGGTTATTATAATAATGATTTATATTTGATAAACTGGCAACTGATGCCAAGGGTGCATAAAATTATATTCAGCATTTGGAGGGAAGGATACCCCAGTGGTAGAATAGGGACCCTCTGCCACTGCCTCCCTGAGTTTGATCCTGGTAGTGAACTTTGGGTAGGGGATGATTATGACTGTGTTGGTGTTGCGCACCAATGCCCCAAACTGAGATAGCAAATAGCAAAGGAAGTCCATGGAGTTCCTGGCCTATCATATGCCATGTATGGAGGTTTTCTGGGTTTTATCCTCCTTTCCCATTTTCTTCACTTCCCTTCATCAGTGCAGTATCATCCCCAGGTTAGCCCACCTCAAATAAAAATTTAAAATTTATATTCAGCATTTGGGAAAAATGAAATATTAGGGAATGAGGCTTATTGGAAGGTTGACTATTGTATAAGGTTCCAGCAATGTATGCTAATAGGTTTTTAGAGATGAATTAGCTGAGTATATAAAGCTGTAATTCCCTCATAGTAAAGATCTCTCTTTTGTCCGTCTTTTTATTATTAAAAAAATGAAAGATGCTTTGTGGTAGAAGATGGGACAGAGATCCCTGAGGCAGGTGCAGGGTGAAACGCCTGGAGTGGCCAATGTTGCCAACTCCCATACCTCAGCCCTACAAGAAAACCCAACAGGAATCTGGCCAACCAGCCACTAATGAATAAAGGCTCATGGCTTTCAGCCATGAGGGTGTGTAAATAGGAGGATGGCCCAAAGGATGGGAAATGAACTTGCCAAAGCGCTCCAGGAGGGGCTAGCAATTGGTCATGAGGGAGAAGGAGCAAGGGATTAGGCTGCCCAAGATGGGGACTGAAGACCATCGGTGCACTCCCAAAAGGGGCAATGGCGCTAAGGCGAAGTTGTTAGTCTCCTGGGTCAGTGGGTTGGACGTGGACTTGCAGGGGATTAGTAATCCTATGAAGGTGGAACAGCAATGGCCATAAGTTTTTATACTGTTTGACATGGCACAATGGCAGAGCCCTGATGTCATGAGTCATAAAATTTGTAACATTGGTCTCACTACAGGGGGCTCTTCTGGCGTACTGCTTGAGTAGCTAGAGGTATGGTTAGCAGGTGGCGAAATTCACTGGTGTAGTTTCTGGCATCTCTTGGAAGAGGGGATGGTTGCCCCTGTTTTCCCTCACCATCTTATCAAGGTAGGCCCAGCCCAGCAGAGAAGATGAATTGTGCTGGATAAATACCATCTGGTAAGGGGGTGAATTGTCAGAAATTTACCAGATGGATTCTTACCATAGTTTCCAAAATTAGGGCCAAGATTGGTCAGTCATAGTGGAATGATCAATTACCTAGTTTTTATAATTGTTAATGATAATATACCAATTTATGCTAAACATTTAGTTATTTAAAGCTATTTCAGTGATTACGCCAAGGCTGGATTTGTCAGGGCCAATCCATACCAGCGATTATTGTTATTTTGATCACCGGTTACTGATGCTGAGGATGAGAAAATAATTATATTAACTAATCTATAGTAATATAACATTAGCAACTGAAGCTGATGATGTCAGATATTTATAAATTCAGGTTCACGGCAGAATGCAATTTCAATGTCAAAACACAAACAGATGATTATTTTAGGATTACTGGTGACATATGCTGAGGATAATCTTTATTCTAGAAGAATACCTTGTTTCAATTATGAAAGTGAGTAATGTCCATTCTGCCCAAATAAGTTCTAGAAATACCAGAGACTAAATTCTAAGAATATTCAGGTTTTTATAATAATAATTTATATATGACAAACTGGTTACTGATGCTGAGGATGTATCAAAATTAATATTTTGCATAATGGATGGATGGTTTATGAGGGAATGAGGCTTAGTAGAAGGCTGACGATTAAATAAGATTCTAGTAATGTATGCTGATGGGTTTTGATAGGTGAAGTGCCTAGTATAAATAGTTGTAGTTACCTCACAATAGAGATCTCTTTTTCACCCATCTTCTTATCATTGAAGTAGTGAAAGCAGCTTGGTAGTAGAAGGTGGGACAGGAGATTCCTGAGGCAGTTGCAGGGTGACACGCCTGGAGTGGTTGACGCTGCTAACTCCCATACCCTAGCCCTACAAGAAACCCCAATGGGAACATGGCTAATCGGCCACTAATGGCGATGGCTGATGGTCATCAGCCATAAGGGTGGTGTAGCTAGGGAGACAAGGCCCCAGGATGGGGGATAGACTTGTCAGTGCACACCCAAGAGGGGTTGACGATTGGTCATGAGAGAGAAGGAGCAAGGGGTCAGGCCGCCCTGGAAGGGGGCTGAGGACCACCGGTGCGCTCCCAAAAAGGGACAATGGCGTTAATTTGAAATTGTTATTCTGCTGAGTTGGCGGGTTGAATGTAGACTTGTAGGGGGTTGTTACACCTATTAAGGCGAAATAGCAAGGGCCAGCTGTCTTCATAATAATTGGCCTGGCACATTGGCAGATCCCTGATGTAGCAAGTTGAAAATTTTGTAACAGTAAACTATCAGGCTTTTGATAGCATATCACCACATAGTTAGATCTATCTTATTTCTTTACCAATCAACACAGGATACTCAAGGACTCTTGGAGGGAATTATCATCTCATATTGAACTAGCTGAGTAATCTTAGTATTAATGACTGTCATAACTCTGCCAGTTGCGCTAGCAGGACTAATTCTAGGATCATGACATGTGGCTGAATTCAGGTGGCTTAGTGCTTCATGATCTGCCAAGAAGACTGGGGCTTTATAAAATGCAAGGTTGGAAAAGACTTTGTTCATTAGAATAAACTCAAAATAGTAATAAATAAATATAAGCTTGTTTGCTGAAAAGTACTTTATTAAAAAATAAGAAAGTACTATTTATAGTACTGTTGAAAGTATAAGGAAATCATAATTCATTGGAAATGGAGAAGAGTAATTTATCAGTCATTCTTGATTCCCACGTGTTCTTTACTTTATTGCGTCCCACCTGGAAAGTCAGCTGAGTTACTTGATCTCCTGGTAATAGTTTCATAGCATAGTTAAATTAGTATAACCTTAAGTGGGAGCTCTTCCAATGGTCCAGGTTTTGAAAGTACAACTTTCTAGCTCCCAGAATGAACAACTGATGAAGATATTGGAAGCTTTGGGTCACATGTGATGGTTTGTGTGGATATGGACCTGTAACTAGGTAAAATGTTTTTTATTAATAAGAAAATGATTGTTAGCTGAATTTGGAGAAATTCTGGTAATACTTCAAATTCAAAACCTTTTTTGTGATGTAAGTTTAAACCTTAATTAATGACTTATGGGACCATTTGAGTAGCTTGAAGGTTGAGACCCGCACAGCAGCATATGTCGACCTTCTCTCCAGGGCAAGCTTACACCTTGCATAGTGAGAATCCCAAGAGAGCCCCCTCAAGCCTTGTCCAGGGGGAGTAAGTTTTGATCCCTGCAGAAATAATCAATTAGTTGATTATCAAAGTATTTGTGGTGTACTCTTGTTGCAAATTGGCTGGTTAATCTTATCAAGTTTCTTTCACTGATGCATTTCATTTCAAGTCTCAAAAATGTTCATCAGATGATGGTCAGTTCATGTTTGAGCCAGCTCAGTTTGGGTCAAGAGGCCACACTGAGTCTTCATTTTAAGGAGAGCTGGGGCCATGTGATTGCCATCAAATGATTTCAAAAGCATCAGGTTTGATGAACATAATCTAGCGGCGTCATGGCAAGAAACAGGGGATTCAGCAGGAGGTTCCTTATTAACGTCAGGGCTAAACAGCTGCTTTGGGTTAAACTGGCAAGGTTGGATGGAGTAGATCGTCAAAGAAGCTGCGTTGAGATAGAGCAATTTCCATTTGGTAGCTAGCTGAGAGTGAATGACAATGACGTGATTGAGGCGTAAGGACTAAGGTTCTTCAAGCATTGAGAGATCTCACGTTCAGAGTTGGTAGTAATGAGTGGCTTGGTGACAACGTGCTGCGCTAGCAACATCAGAAATTTGTCATTGTCAATAAATTATTTAAATACTGACTATAATTCAGTATAGGTGATTTGGCGTCAAGAGGGAAAATCTTGTCCTTGGGCATGGTGGCTAGGTCAGCGAGGGTGTCACAGGCACCCTCATAATGAATCACAGGGTATGTTATAAGTCTTCGTCCCTAAATTTCATTTTGACCTCCAGCAGATCATGACAACAGCTCTTTAAGGACACCTTCATTATGACCAACTTGTGGTTGCATCACAAGAGCTCTTTCTTGGTTTTGGTGAGGGCCTTCAACTACCTCAATAAGCTCAAAGAGGTAGGCTTCATTAGACTTCTGAAGGGCAGCGATAGCAGAGACTTGGAAATGGAGATTGGTTTGGTAATCATGAGCAACCTTATGATGGGCAACCGTTTCAGTTTGAAATGATGATGCTTCTTGACACTACTAACAGCTGGGACATTCTTTTGAGCAGCCTTGGTAATGAGTTGCTTACAGGGTGCCATGCCACCAGTTGATTGCTTATGGTTTGCTTAGTGCATGCCATGCTAGTTGGGGTGATGGATTTTTCCCATTTTTAAGGTAAGTTCTTGACTTTTCTAAATTAGTTAATCCTTCAGCCTTAGATTTCAGGCGGTTGTGCTCAATCTGTAAAATGTTAGCTGGATCAGAAATCTCTTTGAGCTGGGAGATTTTTCAACCAGTTCATCATTAGGCTCAGGCTCATCTGGGTTGATAATATTATCCTTGACGTTGAGAACAGATCCTGGTTTAAGTGATTGGTCTGCAGGCGGTGCCTTGATGGTTGCAAAAACTGTTTGCTTTTCTGAGGCAAGTTTTTGACTTTTGATACTAATTAATCCCTTGGCCTTAGATTTCAGGCTTCTCAAATTAATTCAGGCATGCGTTTGTCAGGACTGATGTCATCCCAAGATGAGAGCAGAGACAGGTAATCTTGATTATTTCTTTTAATATCTGTCTCAACTTTCAGAGGAGAGCCATTAGAATTGTTGAATGACAAGCTCGCCATCAAGGAGTCATTGAGCTTGTTTCTGTTTTTAATAAGGTAAGACTCAAGTTCTTTGGTCAAGCTCTGTTGGCACTTTGATGCACTGGTAGTATTTGGGGCTTCCATGGGGCTTTTGAGGCTTAATCCCATCGTCAAGTTTAAAAACTGGCTCTTGACTTGTCCCAAACTATTAATTTGGTGTTGTCAGTGCTCACTGGCTTTTTATTTGCACTCAACACTTTTGGGCCAAATTGGCTATGAGCTTCATTTACTTTCTACTTTAAAGCAGCAGAGTGGGAAATGTCATCAAATTGTATATTTTTTCATTACATAAATAAACATTAGTGATAGTATTAAAATAAATTGTTTTTATTAAAATTTAAACACTCTGAATGGTTTTTTTATTCTTTTCTGACTGGGAGGATGAGTTGTAGCTTGGCCAGTTTCCTTTTAGTTTTTTTCAAAGCTTAAAGAATCTTGAACATAGCTCTTTCATCACAGTAGATAGGTTTTAGCATCCAATTGTAATGATTGCAATTGCACATGAATCCCATAAGGTTGGGAATTATGAGATTCATGTGTGTCAATAGTTACAATTCCATTATTCCAAGTAGGATTTTTCTATTTGGGTTGATAATGGAATAAACTAATAAATCAGTTCGCCTGATTGGTTGTTCATTCTGAGGTTCCCCTCCGTTTCTCCACCAAGTTGCCTGGTTGCCATCAATTTGGGAGGCTTTTGCGCCCCTCATTACCCACAATTCTTCTAGCCTTTTTTGGAAGTATTTCAAAGCAAGTTCAAGCCCTGATGGGCCCTCACTTTGGAATACTATTCAAACTTCAAGTTCACCTCTTCCAATAAAGGCCACTTTTTGCTAATTCATTTTATTTAAATTTAATTTATTTAATGCGAGTTTTGGGCCAGCAGATGGCGGTGCTCCAGGGAAAGGGGGTGGATGTGCCAGGCTCCTTTTTTTGAGGAGGTCTTGCCCTGGTTGGTGGAGCCAGAGTGGCCCAATGTGACAGAGGCTGGTTGGCTGCACCTCAGCCCGTTGACCCCATGAGTGGATAGAGGTTTTGGGAGGGACCTCTGTCTGGGGTCCGAGGTGACAGAGGCTGGTGCACTGCACCTCATCACGGCATGCCCAGCAAGGCCATCCAATTGGACAAGACCAATCAGAGTTGGTACAGCCATATTTGGGGGTGAGTGGTGTAGGGCTGGTGGCAGACTGGGCCTTGGGAGCCCAGTCATGACACCAATAGTCATTCCGCTCAGTAATATCTTCAAAAGCTTCTCCTTGCTTGACATCCTACATCCTGAAACATGATGCTTGATCCTCCAAAAATACCTCCTTCATTAATCTTTTACTTTAGGATGCTGGAAAAATTTTCATATTACATCTATTTTAACTTCTTGAGGATTCTTAACAGGTCAAGCAAAGGTTTTTTACCTGACTGGGAGTTATGAAGTGCACAAAGTCTTTTGGGTCACACTCAAAGGGTTTCTTTGGAAAGTTGGTCCCTATAGTTACTGTGTTCTGCATTTCAGAGGAGGTAGGTCAGAAGATCAGGATCTGGATTGCTCATGGTAGATTCGTCCATAAGTGAAGGTTTTTTAGGGTGCGCCTTGGAAGCGCCCCTGTAGTGAGCACCAGATGTCATAACTCCATTAGTTACACTCGCATGTGCAAACTCTGGGGAGAATGGCATAGTGGCTGACTTCAGGTGGCTTAGTGCATCACGGTCAGCTGAGAGGATAGGGGCTTCATAAGATGCAAGGTTGGATGAGACTTCGTTCACTAGATCAACTCAAATTTAGATAATAAATAAATAATATAAGCTTATTTGCTGAAAAAAGTACTTTATAAAAAATAAGACAGTACTCTTAATAGACCTGTTGAAAGTATAAGGGGAATCATGAATTATTAAAAAATGGCTAAGAATGATACAGTAGTCATTTTTCACGTGGTCTGTCCTTCATGCGTCCTGCCTGGAAAGTCAGCTGTGCATTTTGATTTTCAGGTGATAGTTTCATAGCAAGCTTAAATTATTATTAACCTTAAGTGGAGCTCTTCTAAAGATCCAGGTCTAGAGGTACAACTTGCTAGCTTCCATAATGAACTGATGATGAATTATTGTAGCTTTGAGCGACAGGAGATGGAGTCATGTTAATGTGGACCTGGAATTAGGTAAAATATTTGCAATAAATATTGAGATAATTATTAGCCAAATTTGGAGTAATTCAAATAATACTATGAATTTAACCCTAAATTGATGATGTAGGCTCAAACCTTAATTCAGGACTTATGGGACCATTTGAGTAGCTTGAAGATTGAATCCCACACAGAAGCATATGTCAAACTTCTCCCCAGGACAAGGCTTACTCTTTGCATAGGGAGAATCCCAAGAACGACATTATTTATCAACTTGAACTTTCTAAACAAGTGGAGGTGAATTGGCGGTTGATTACCAGTATCAATGTGGTTAAGCACATCTTGTGCACAACCCAAGTCACAGTTGTCTTTTGCAAAAAATAACTCTAAATTTTCAAAAAGGGCCAGTAATTTGTCCTTCTCCTTCATTAAACCTTAGAGATCTTCCCATGTAATTAAAGTGCAAAAGGATTTCTCAGTACTTTTACTAAGGCCTAATTTGTCAAAGTGACTGAACTCATAAACGTTAAGGACTTCTTTGACTGGTAGTAGATGTACAAAAATAACTATTTGATGTCGCTGGATCTGAATAGGTATGCATATAGGTTGACTAGAAGTACCTGAATTTCGCCATAGTCAAGGAGATTAGTCTCAGGTGTGGCGACAAGTTCTAATTTAGACTGACAAAGCGGCGCAAATGTTTTTATCATAGAGCCCTGAGGAAATTTTAAAATTAATTTCAGTCCCCCATGATAATTTAGTGCCTACCATAATGATCAGCCTAAAGTTAGCAAGCAGCGGATTACCCTTATATTATACAATCTGGCTAGGTAATTGTGGGTACACCCACACAGCCACTAAAAAAACTTGGCGCTATGCCATCCTCAAAAGCAAGGTTAAAACCATCTGTTTTTAGGAACAGGAGCCTCATCCTTCCGGTTTATAAAATAGCAGAAGAGTTTTTCCCAGTATTACTGGTGTTCTCCTTGAATCAGCTTTGACTCCCTAGGTTCTCAAAATGAGGTTCCAAGGAGTAATTAATACTGCTAGTTTTGCAAAGATGATGACAGGAGAAGATAGTATTAAGGAACTAAACCGCTATGGCAAAGCACTGTGGGCTTCTTCAGATGTAATGGTATGGGGTCCTTCTGTACCATACACTTTCCAATAGTTTTATGTTCACAGTGAGTCCCAGACTATTGGTAACTCAATATATACATTCATACCTGGTGCCCCACAGTCTACAATAGCTCTGTCCTTGAGCTATTTACTTGAATACGGATGTAGGTACACTCAGAAAATTAAGCTTCAGAATCGTAAATAGTGTGTACCTAAAAGTGTCCACTTGATACAAACAAATATGAATCCCTTCGCCTAAATTGAGGGCTAGATTACTTAAAAAACCATAATAGGTATCGCCATTTGAACCCCATTCAATTTGGGGATATCATTAGAATCAACTGAAAGCTCTTGTTGCTCTAGCTGTTGATTATAAGGCTTTTATGGGGTTGAAGGCGAGTTGGTAGGGCGTACAGCTACCCAACCTGAAGGTTTTGGGTTCAATTCCCACCATTCACACATTGATCAGGGTGCCAGATGAAGGAATCTATTGGCGGTTAGTAGGTCTAATAACACGAAAACTTTACCCATGACATAAACAGTAAAATATGAGTCCCAATATGAAAGTGGAAAAACTTTCTTTAATGGAGTTGACTCTGCTCAGGTTTCATGTCAATTCTTTTTCTCTCTTTTGGTAATGCCTGACCCCTGGCCGGCTTGCCTCAAATAAATAAACAAAAGGCTTTAATACCATTTCCTGTGAAACTTGACTTTAAATTCTTTCTAGGAGCAGTTAATCATGGCTACCAGAGCATCTGCTGTTACTTGGTGAACTTCTGGAGGTGGCACATCATTAGTGGCCTTTTACCAGATGGAAGGTAGGTTCTTTAATTTCTCATACTTGGATTTTTTTAGAAAAGGCGGAGGTAGAAGAACCCTGTTCTCCGCCCTCTCTTTTCTCAAGTCTTTTTCATACTTCAGTTACAATAAATAAACCTTAGGTCTGAAACTTAATCTTGGGCAATAATATGAATAATGCACCAAGTTCTTACAATAATAACATGTAATCTGAGTAAGATTAGAACAATTAAATAGAGTGTCAGAATGCTGAGCTAGATCTTGCTTCAGGTGAGATGGCCCATAATTGTGAGTCATGAGGCTCATGTAGTCTTTGGTTAGGCGCCACTTAAGTGCCAGCGCATTGATGGAAATAATTCACCATATGGGTTGTATCATTTTCTTTATTCAGTACTGGTATCAGAACCCTACACAATTACATGTAGCTCTCACAGGATGAAGATTGATCTGGGCGTTAAAATCATTTATAACGTTGAACTAAATAGATTCTGGACCTTCAAGTAAAAATGTTCAGCAAACACTTGAATAACTTTAAATAAGATATTTAGGAATTTCATCTTTCATTTGGGCATCCTTTTTCTCCACAAAGCTCATTTATAAGAAGATCATTGGCGTTAAGGTAGGTGTCACAAATTTTTAATCTACTACAGCAGGCTCCACTAGTGTTCCAGGCCAAACAGTATGAGAACCGCTGGCCTTTTCTGTTTTGCCTTCATTGACATACCAACCCCCTACAATTCTACGTCCAAATACCACCCAGAAGACCAACAGCTTCACCTAGCGCTATTCCCCCTTTTGGGAGTGCACCGATGGTCCTCAGCCCCCTTGCTGGGCAGCCCAACCCCTTGATCCTTCTCCATCATGACCAATCAAAAGCCCTTCTTGGGTGTGCACTGGCAAGTCTATCCCCCATCTTTGGTGGCACGGCTCCCTAGCTACACCACACTCATAACTGATGGCCATCAGCCCCTCATTGTTGGTGGCCAGTTGGTCAAGTTCCCATTAAGGGTTTCTTGTAGGGCTTAGATATGGGTGTTGGCAGCGCCGGCTAGTCCAGGTCCATCACCCCGCACCTACCTCAGGGATCTCTAGTCACAACTTCACTAATATAGCAGCTTCCCACTAAAAACTAATAAAAGATGGGCGCAAGAGATTTTATTGTAAGGGAATTATAACTATCTATACTAGGCGTTTCCATGGCAATCTGCTGCCCGCATATCATCAATCATCAGCATCTATTTCTGGCATCCCAAACAATCATCAGTGCTTCTGTTGGCAATCATTACCTCATGATTGGTCCTTCACAAATACTAAAATTTAGTTTACATCATCCTCAGTACTAGTCTCCAGTTAGTCATATATAAATTAGTAATATAAATCTCATCAAATATCCTCAGCCTTTAGTTGCCAGTAATTCATAGCTCTAGGTGGCAGAATAACCATCGCTCACTCAGATATTAGAACCCTTGGTGCCAAAGCTTGTAATCTGATTTTTTTCAGCATAAGTCGCTGGTTGATTTCTAATTGTACATGATTGGACAACCTTATATTCAGTCACCAGAAATCCCTAACAACTCAACGCCAAACTGGTTTTCCGTCATATTTCATAAATGTTAATAACCTCAGCTTCAGTCACCATTGTTGAACCACTAATCAGTAATTAATATAAACGTCAATCATCCTAGCATGAATCTCACGTAGTCCAAATAACCTAATTTAGTATTGGGGCCAATCCATGATAAATCCAGACTCAGCAGAATCAATGAAATTGCTCACCACAACTGAATGGAAGATTAAATAAGCAAATTATCAATAAACACTATTAAAACATAGTAAATAATTAATCTTCTGGCGCTAACTAAAATTGTCCCTATTTTTCAAAAAATTATAGAAGGTTGCATCTGGTATATCTTATGACAGTAGAACATGCCAGCCTTCTTTAATTTCAGCATAACTCCCTTTCAACTTTTTGAGCCTAATGAGTTCATCACCACCGACAACTTAGTGGTCTCAGATGCTCTGCCATACTAATTTAAAAATATTCCGTGAATTTGTGAACATTCACCTTCTTGTTGAACTTTCAATAATTAATAGGGTTTAAAAAAATTGTTTTCTATGACTGCAGGGCTGAGGGGCCTGCAGTGGCCCTATTTGACTTTCTTAGTTTCTAATACAAGGAGGGGGAGTGACACGTTTGAGCTGCTGTAACTTCAGAGTGTCAGAAGCATTGATAGTCAGAATGGGGAAACAATATACTGTTACACTGGAAGAGTTTCAGAGAGACTTGTCCCTGGCAGCACTTGCAAATATCTTGCTAAATCAACAACTTTTATTGGTTCAGCAATCCTAAAAAAGTGGCGTTCCGCCTGCAATATGATTTCTATATTAACCATCATTTGGTTAGTGGCCTAAAAGTTCGCTTTCAGGGCGCTGTTTCGCTCACTAAAGATCTTACTGGTTGTCCCTTATTTTTGAGTTCCTTACCTAAGGAGTTAAACACTTGATAGAAAGAAGTAACAGAGTGGCCATATCCATCCATATTATTTACTTTTTCTTCACATTGTCAATTGTGACCTAATATGATATTGGTGAGAAGGCCAACGTGAGAATTTACATCTGCTTGGCCCTTACAGATCTCATTAGAATAATCTGGCGGGGCCTCATGGCCAGCTACTAATGCTTCAGCAGGGTTTCACTACCTCCGTCATGAAAAAGTCCAAATCTAGATTTTCAAAATTCATATTCATAACAGTTAACTCATGAGGATAAGGTGAATCCCCCTATAGTGAGCACAACATGTGAAAATTTGCGCAGCATCATCATCTTTTCAGCGCACAGGTTAAACAAACACTAAATACAAGGTACTGTATGAGGACAGTAACTTTGACTAAAACTAACAGAAAACCCTTATATACAGAAAATAGGGTTTGAATACACAAAGCAAGATAGCACACTGTAGTCTTGAATACTGCCAGTGGTCCAGGGTTCGCTAATGGTATTCTATTTAATTTTGTCTCTCAGCTTCTCCAGGAATTGTCCCCTTCCACCTGGCAACCCTTCCCAAAGATCCTTCATCTACCAGAGTTCTCATTGGTTCTTCCATGGTTAGTAAGCAGCACCAACAAATTTATCTTATTTTCTTATTTTAAAAAGTTTCATCAGTAGCAGGAACCACCATGTATGAAAACCACCCAAATCTTCCTTTATAACTCCATATCATCAAATAATTGATTAATGATAAGAGGGGACGGAGGAAATTATGTTCGTCCTAGCCAGAACAGGTTTTGAACCTGTTACAGCATTTTTACCCCACCTTAGCTTGTGGTTAGCAGCACCAACAAATGGCAGACTTAAATCATAATATCCATATTGGGTCAAAAACTAGAAAACAAATGTTTGAGGCATTTCCATAAAAGATGCAATATGCAAGATTTATTAAAATTACCAAAGGATGGCCATAATATATAGGACCCTATTACTGATGATTTTATGCTAGCATGGGGCACCTTCTATAGTATGCTAAGATATAGTAGGAGGCAATAAATTAAGTGAGGCCATGACATCAGTAGTCGATAATTTAAGGAATGAGAA
This sequence comes from Massospora cicadina, assembly GCA_022478985.1. NCBI lineage: Eukaryota > Fungi > Entomophthoromycota > Entomophthoromycetes > Entomophthorales > Entomophthoraceae > Massospora > Massospora cicadina. The sequence continues at coordinate 167,647 of JAKSZP010000044.1, read as the reverse complement.
ACTTGCCAGAAGAGATTTAGATTGAATAGTAAATCAACACGCTAGGACACTACTTATAAAAGCATGGGCCATGGGGCAAACTAATTAGCATACTGATCAAATTCAGTGTTAAGTTATTATTTAAGGTAGAGGATAAGATAATTAAGATAATAGAACCCAGATGGTTGGTCAAACTATTTTAACACCAAGGAAGAAGTAGAAAAAGGTGAGCAGAGTGGAAGGATCCATGGGGCAAAGGCAGTAAACCACTCATATTCAATAATAGCTAGGTCACTCAACTGAGATAAGGGTTTTAAGGAACCTCTGGATCCATCTTACACCTAAAATGATGCTGATAATGATCCAGACGTGGGGCTGTGCTTTCTTGCCTACAATCCCCATATTACGCCTGTTGCGGATCTTGCATCTGCTACATTAGGGCTCTTCTAGTATTCAAGGCCAGAAATATGAGGACTGCTTGCTCTTGTTGTTTCACCTTTATTGGCATACTTTTTACTACAAGTCCTCAGTGCAACTTCCCAACCCAGCAGACCAACAACTTCACCTTAGGTTGATCAACCCCTCTTGGGAGGCACACTCAGTGAGTCCTTCCCCCATCACGAGCAGCCTGGCTCATGGATCCATCTCCCTCATGGAAAACTCTTCAGTCACTTGTTGTGGTGGTCAGTTGGGAAGTCCACTCGGAGCTTCCTTGTAGCTTCCAGGTATGGGAGCCAGTAGCGCTAACCACTTCAGGTGCACTCACCCAGTACCTGATAGTGGGGATCTCCAGTCCCACCATCACTGATCTATTGGATTCCCACTAACAACTAATAAAAATGGGCGCAAGAGAGACATTTATTATGAGGAAACTTAACTTATTTATATTATAGGCGTTTACAAGGCAATCTGCTGCCCAGCTATCTTAATTTATTAGCATTCATTGCCGGCATCCCAAACAATAATTAGCAATTGATGCTGGCAGATGTTCCCTCTTAATTCATCATAATCAAATGCCAAATATTAAGTCAAATCATCCTCAGCATCAATCGCCAGTTAACAATCTAAAATTGAAAATCTAAATCTTGATCAAATATCCTCAGCCTTAATCAATAGTAATTTAGAACTCTTGTTAATGAAATGGACAATGAATGGCTGTCTCTTAAAAACCCTTGAGATAAAAACCAGCAATCTGATTATCCTTGGCATAAGTCATCAGTAATCCCAAAATAATAGATAGTTCTATTAGCGCCTGGCATCATTCACCAGTAATCATAACTCACTTTGGCGTCAAAGACAATTTACCAATAATTGTTGCTGATTTATCCTCAGCCTCAAGTCGCTGGTAAACCCTAATAGATTAATAATATAAACTGTCAATTATCTTAAGCTTAAATTGCCATTAATAAAAATAACAACAAAAGTTGCTATTGGGGATCTTATATAATACTTTGAAATAACCTGACTCAACCCAAATGTAGCACAAATTGCTAACTTAAATATTATTATATCAATAGAACCAGTGATTATCTAGCAGCTGTGTCTGACTAATTAAACCCCCTAATTTTGGTAATTATAGGAGTAATCCATTTGGTTAATTTTTTGACACTGTTATTTCCAGCATATAAGGTAACTGCCTTCAATAGGGTTATTTACTCATATATTGTTAGCATATTCATGACAGTAAGAAGATTCTAATATAAATGGTCTAGACGCTGTTCTCTGCTGATACATCACCCTTTTGTTAAGTTTCCTGTCCATAGAATCATCTAAACATGAACGCCTTCATGTTGACCACGCTATCCATGGTCTTGTGTGGATGTTCCGCTCACTTGAAATAAAATCACACTGGGATGACGAAGACGTCAAACTGGAATCTGAATCACTTTTTAAGTGATATACTTGTTTTCAATACTATTATTATGTTCAATAAAACACTACCACTCAACCGCAGATCTCTGGGGAATTTCCATGTTCTCCTCCCATACCACACCTGGATGCTACAGCTGAAAGCCTCTCAGTAGCCCTATTGCAGCTATTTAGCTTGTGGTGTGGCACCTAGTACTCTTTTATGAACCATTACCACCTGATCTCAACCACAGATTTTCATACTTAGAGATCATTTGGACGTCTATGCCTATGGCTTTTAGGGCTATTCACTGGGTCATCACACAACCCTATTGTATGTCCAGTCTTCTCATATTTAGATGCATATCTGACGGAATTGTTCCTCAAATTGTTAAACACCAAGGTTGCCATAAGGAACTAATGGAATATTCTCTTTAAGGATGATACCTGATGGCAAATATGTTCCTCCTGTCCAAGGTTTGGTTCCTCGCTCATGTCTGCCCTCACGGACATCTTCTACTCGAGGCTATACAAGATACTTTGGTGTTTAATAGGGGGACAAACCACCTTCCCACAGCACGGAATACCATTTCCTGTCCATGTTGCAAAGGGAGCGTGGGTTTTCTGTACATGAGAACCCACAATATCCCCATATAACTTAAATTCCTACGACCAGTCATTTGTTGCTACATGGTCCTAATGCCCTAATGGGCGCTTGTTCACCTCAAAACAAGGTCTTCATATCTGGGACTTTCTTGATCATTGTACCCTCGTTTGAAGAGTGGTAAAAAACCACCAAGGCCATTGCCTTAAAGTTTCTATTATGAATATACTGGAACTAGGCTCTTTCTCCCTTAAGTGGGTAGGTTCATGGTTGCATAACGCCTTCCCATACAGAAGGGATGTACCTGGAGTTACCTCTGTCATCACGAAATATTTCACAGCAGATAAGTAGTTGCAATCTACTTCAACTCACTGGACAGATCTTCTATATGACCAAAACTCCTTAAGCCCCTCCCTCCTCCATGAGGATCGACCCCAAGACTGCTATGGAAGTATATTTAACACCCAATATTTCAGGCCAAGGTATCTAACATTCTATGGCGGACCTCCAATGCTCCTACAAGACAGAAGTATAAGCGTGACTACCTTCCAGCATAGGAGTTTCTTTTCTGCATAGAGTATTGACTTCCACCTTTGCTCTTTTACCTAACCAAGTAAAGCTTTCTTCTGGATTAGAGTCTGCGCACTCCTCCAGTCTGAACCATGGGTGGGACAACCAAATTATGTCTTGATGTTCAATAAACCCTTACGTTGATGTCATTGTTACCTTAAGGTCCTATGCTTATTCCACGGTTACCTAGACCATTCACAACTCCTTCCACGTGCCGCCTTTGATGCTTAGGTGTGGAATCTACCCCACATGACCACCCACTTTTAGGTTCACCATGAGCTGACCCTGAAGATTGCACTATGTCATCAGTCTTCCTCAGCTCAGTCTGAACTGAAACTTGGCTTCAGAGAGCACACAACCCTCCCTTTATCAACTCATCATTACTACCCTTCCTTCAATGTAAGGCTTTCCACAAAAGGCAATAATCCAAGTGGTGCCTTCTTCCTTTTTTATAAGACTCCTATAACAACATTGTCTATGTAAGTTTATGTTGAGAAAATTAGGCTCTTGTACATAGAGCCCCTCAACTACGCCACAAAAATGAAATATTTTACTTCAGGAAAATTCCCCTACAGCTGCCTATTTTCAAAATTTTTTTTTAATTTCCTAAAAGCCACACTTATTTAATTTAGCTTTCATTTAATTTTATTTTTGTGTCAAGATTATTTCTTTCTTTTTCAGTAAATTTTATATCAATAAACAACTTTTCTTTCTCATTGCAAACACTTTTGCAACCCATTCAATTTAAGACTAAATCTAGTTTGATAATCTCATAGAGGGGATTAGTCTGCGCCCATGTCTGGGAGCAGTTGGGCAAGCAAGGCAAGAGGAGCAGGCGGAAGGCCCGCGGCCTCTAACATTTGAAAACGCCCGGAGAATCCGGCGGAATAGAAAAAAATCTAAAAAAACTGGCAGTCACAATTTCCCCAGAGATACTCGCGTGGCAAGCATGATGCAACCAGTACATCAACACGCCACATTCCAAGCCACTTTTGTCGGTGGAATTCAGAGTCCATGTGTATCTGGACATCCAAAAAACGGCCTTATGGGAAAAATTTTGTGAAGATGTACACAAAATTTTCCTGACCGCGGTGTACATTGCACCTCACTCCATGTTGTGCAGTTGGCTGGACCTAGGTTTTGAAAGTAAAATAGCAGCAGACGAGGCTGCAGCGGTGCGCGTAGTGGTCAACCTCCCTGAAGGGCAATGGGTCGTCGAAACTAAACGCACCAGATGGACAAAATCAAACCAAATTTTCCTCACGTTTGACTTTTTGCCTACTATGGTAAAACGTGACATTTTGGAGCAACACCTGAAAGATGGTCTCGCCATATATGGCGAAATACAATCTTTCAAAATGCAACGTTTCATGCTGATGCCACACCTGTGCACCGGCAAAGCCATCGCAGTTCTGACCCCAACTGAGGAGATCACGAAGGACCTAACCCAGATCCCGCACTCCACCTTTATTGACATTGCAGGGCACACCACCCACCCATTCCAGGTAACCGTGGACAGCGCGCCCCCCATTTGCACCCACTGTGATGCGTTCAGCCATAAGGCACATGCATGCCCCATCAAAGAGGGCGTTACATTCCAAGAGCACCCCTCGGCGGCCATGGCCAGCGGAGAGGCGCACTACGAACCAACCGCAAGCACCAAAGAGGCTTTCCCGTGGGGAGCACAAGGCTGCTACCTATTGGTAAAGCCCATCTCCCCGCAGGAGTGGAAGAAGGCCAAGCAGGCCCATAGGACTGCGGCCAAGGAAGCGGCCAAGGTCACCACCACCTTCCCACACTCACAACGCCAGGAGGACATGGAGACCTTCGCGGCGGAAGCAACTCAGGAATCCATCACCCAATCAGATTGGGAGGCCCAAGCCAAATGGGCCACTCAATCCGAGGATCTGATGGGAGATTTGATCTCACCCAATTGCTGCACCCAAGCCCCAGTCAAAACTGACTTGGGACCTATCCCAACCAAAAATTTTTTTTTGCCCCACTCGACGGTGCACCAAACTTATCTGCACTGCAAAAAATTCGTCCGACGTCAGGAAAACAAAAAGCGAAGGCCAAAGCCAATGCGACTCTTTCCACAAAAATTGACAAAAACCCTGATAGCGTTGCTGCTAATACCCGCACTGCTGTGAAAGCCCGTGGGGACCTGGAAGAGGCTGGTGGGCCAGGGGGCCTACCCCCTCACACCTAAGGTGTGATGGGGGAAACCTTCACTCTAGGGACGCTGAATATCGCCGGACTCAAGGCCTCCCCATCCCAGGCTAGGAAACTGAGTTTTTTACAAAAAAATTTACCCATGGATATCCTGGCCATCCAGGAAACCAACTGTCCACGAGGTTCCGAGGAAGCTTGGAAAACAATACTCCTACCATCCCTATCCTTTTGGTCGAAGCACTGTGGGGTGCTAATTTGGAAAAACAATTTTTTCAAATTTACATCTTCAGAAACATTCCTAAATGACCGAGTGCTCGTTGTCACCTTCTCATGGGCCAATGTTGCACACACAATTGTCAACATTTATGCCCCAAACAGTGCACAAGAGCGTTGGGAATTTTTCTTGTCAGTCAAATCCCTCCCACTACCCCCCAATTCTTTCCTAATTGGTGACATGAACTGTTGGCTAACCTCACCAACGGACCGGTGGCCACCCTCACCCCATGCCCCACAGGGTCACGTAGAACTACGCGTTCTAAAAGCCACCCTTGGGTTAATGGATGCACTGCCATGACATGCCCCACTGCTCAAAAACATGATGCATCCCCACATCCACAACAGCCAATTAAGGTCCATGACCCGCATTGACCTTATTCTAGCACCGGCAAAATTCCAACCCCACATCTCCCACTTCAAAACAACGAAAGTGGAATTCTCTGACCACCAACTGGTCTCAATAACATACCACTTACCCGTCACAGTTGCAAAGGCCCCACATTGGTGCAAAATCCGCCCCCCAGAGCTTACGTCGCCAGGATTTTCCACGTGGGTGGAAGAGGCAACTTTGGCAAAATCATTTGTTGCACCATTTTGCGCGGACCCCATTTCCACATGGGCAACTTTCAAAGAAGATACCATCCGCCACTATTGCCATCTCTCATCCAGACGCTCACGAGCCACATTGGCGGTTATATCGTGTGCGCTGGCAGAATTGGCCCACTTGGAGTCCAACATTCCAGCCTCAGGATATAGCCCTGCATGGGGCCAGAAGTGGGTGGAGGCAGCAGCCCACCTCAACGCACTTGAAAGGCAACACAAACATCAGGTTTGTGTCCAATACAGGGCCACATGCATCACTAAAGGCGACAAGTGCACCGCATACTTCTTCAAAAATTTTTTGCACCACGCCAGAGCGTGGCCTGCACACAGGTGCGAAGATCAGATAATTCTATTGTGGACACACTGGCTGAAGTGGCAATCAAAACGCAAAGATATTACTCCAAGTTATACCGAGCTGAACCAATTCAGCCGGCCAAAATGGCGGAATTTCTCGACAGAGCTCATATCTGCACCATTTTCCAATACCCGGAAATAATGAATTTAATTACTCTGAACGAATTATGGACTACCATTCGTGGTGCGCCAAACTGAAAATGCCCAGGCCCAGATGGCATTCCATATGAGTTCTACAAAAAATATTTTAAATATATATCCCCATTGCTGCTAGCCTCACTCAACCAAAGCCTGTTGGAAATGCGCCTCCTACCAGGAGGACATGAGGCCTTCACTGTCACACTCTTCAAGAAAGGGGTTAAGCTAGACTTAGCCAACTGGCGCCCCATTTCTCTAACAAACACAGACACCAAAATATTAACAAAAATCATGGCTAACCATTTAGGGACTGTAGCATCTGCCACCATCTCTCCAGAACAATTCGGTTTCATCCCCAGAAGGTCGATTTGGGATAACGTGCACTCTGTGGCTAATGTGTGTCAGTCCACAGCCTCTGGGGCACTTGTATTCTTGGACCAACAAAAGGCCTATGATAGAGTAAACTGGGAATACCTTAGAGCCTGCCTCCAACAATTCCGCCTACCTCCCCGCTTAATTAACTGGGTGATGCTGCTCATGGAATCTACAACAATAGCAGTGCGCGGCCCAGGTTTCCTAACGGAAGTAGTCCGTCCTCAAAGGGGCCTGCGACAAGGGGACCCCCTGAGCCCACTCTTATACAACTTCAGCCTTGACCCACTACTGCGAAATGTGAATGCCCAACTCACTGGGGTCCATGTGCCAGGCCAAACCCCAGTCAAGACGATGGCATTTGCAGATGATTGCGTGGTGGGGGTGTCTAATAACAAAGATGCACGCGCGCTTGAAGCCCTCATCCAGGAATATTCCTGGGTAAGCAACGCGGCACTGAACGCCTCCAAAACCGAAATCATCCTCCTTGGTCAGTTTCAGAACTGCTGGGCCCCAGCAAGTAGTTCCCAACCCAGCCCATCTGCTCGCCCAAGTCCACGCCTTACTAACTCAAAACACACCGCTCCACTGGTGCTCCCCTTTGTGCCATGACCTACCATAGGACCGGTACGCCATCTGGGCGTGTGGTTGGAGGCAGGAGGATACGCGTCAGCAGTAATAGAGTGCCATATACTGGACAACGTGACGAAGCGAATCGCCTCTCTCAGAGCCCACCCTACTACCCTCACTGGCAGGGTTGTTCTTGCCAACTCTATGCTCCTATCCAAAGTCTGGTTTGGAGCCCACGCCATCCCCTTCTCCCCAAGCTTCTTCAAATCCCTGTATGCTTTGCTACAAGGTTGGCTTTGGTCAGGCCGCCCTCCACCAGTACGGCTAGAGGTCATGTTTGGCCCTCATCATCATGGTGGCATGGGCTTACTTGACTTCAAAGCCCATGCCGCCAAGATCCTAGGCACCTGGATTGCGGCCGTCACTGCTCCTACACTCCCATCCCAACACTGGTCCCGCGCAGCCCGCTCCAATTTCTCCTGAGCCTTGGGCCTCAACAATCCATCAAACCCCCACTCCCTGATGAAATACCTCGCATCACACACATCAGCCACAGGTCCTCACGGGACCAAAACCCACTACAAACGAATCCTACTCTCCATGCAAAGCGCAGAGTGGAGAATTCGTATTAGTGGACATACAACCCAAAGAGGCCGCCCCTCTCCTCAGTTCACACAAGAGGTACAGGGGCTACCCATCCATGATGGCGTGATCCCCATTCGACCCCAAGTCCTATCCAGGGTGGACTACCTGGACATGATGGACATCCCTTATTCCACTGAGACCCAAAAGACTATCTGGAAATACGCACACCATCCTCTGTTGCAGCCTCAAGTCCGCTCCCATGTGTGGCGCTGCCTGAGGCGGGTGTATCGTACAGCTGAGCGCTCTAATGCTTTACATTATCCTGTGTCGTGTGTGGCCAGTATGGAACGCTGTTTCACCGCCTGGAGAAGTGCCCCACCTCTAAAGTAATATGGCGCGAAGTCCAACGTCTGCTAGGCCAGGATCAAACACATCCCTTCAGTCTGTCAAGAGATATGTTTGCTTCATCAATGGCCTCCCCCTCCCACCCTCCCTTCGTGCTCTGGTGGTTGCAATCGCCATGTGGACTATCCACACGATTGTCTTGGATGCCATCGCTGGATCCATCCCCACCCTCCATGAAGCTGTCCACAGATTCCGGTCTCATTTGGTGGATCACTTTCAAGCGTGGATGTTTGGATATCTCCCAACACGTCACCGGCAGCTGGTCTCCTCCTGGTTCCCAGTCTGGTTCATCAAATCAGACCCCTTCCTCCACACGTGCTCAATAGTGGCTACGCCCCCTACACACGTTCCCTCACCCTTCCTCATAAGTGGCGTTCCCGCTGGCAACAAGAGATAGCATCGCTTCTCTGGGGTGCCTCCCCTGGTACTAAGTTTTGTCTCGTCTGAGTCATATTTGGAAGTGTCCATCCCATGGTCGGCCTTCCCTGCAATAAATTTAAAAATTTAAATTTAAATTTATATCAACAAACAACAACTCAAATTCTTCCTTTTGTTATTTTTATAAAATCCCCATTTCAATTTAAGATTTCTACTGTCAATTAAGCGCTGACCTCTTAAGGTGGATCGCGTTTCATTTAGTGACTTTTGAAAAAGTTTAAGTAACTTTTTTAGAAATAAACAATGAAAACATGCACATCATCCAATCTAACCTAAATCTCACAACAATTTCTTTATTCTGACCCTTTCCTAGTTGCAGATGCATAATTACTACAACTTCAAAAGTAGTTGCAGTCATAATAACAGAGCGGTAACCCACAAAGCCCAATCATTTATATAGGCTTGTACTCTAACTTTTGCGGGTATGTGTCAATTTGTTGTTATATTAGAGTCTGTTGGCCTGTCCTTCAAAGGCTATCAGACTATTAGTCATGATAGCGTCAGTAATTTACTAATAAGATTTTTCTCCACTGGGTCAAATGTACACTTTAGAAATTATAAAAAATAGATATGATAACATAGGGTGTAGATTATTTACTTAAATAAAAAGTATATAGTCTTCAAAGACACATGCTTCCATTTCAGATATTGTGCCCACATATCAGAAAATTTTAATAAACTTTAAGAGATTTTACGTACTTCAGGAAGAGAAAGTACACTTTGTATATAATGGGGCATTTTGTAAACGTAAAGTCATTTGTTTCCTTTTGGAATTAAAGGTCTGATCAGTGGATTTATCAGGTGGTGGTTTCTGTTGTTATAGATCAACTCACCAGAGGCTCAATTTGCATCCAAACTGAGTTTAAGCCCTGTCTCTCCCTACAATGCACACCTCAAGATATTGCTGATGGGTGCATAACTTTTGAGGAACCTTCCATGGACTCAATTGATAAAAGTCCACATTATGATTGAAGTGATATAGTATCCTGGGCCACAGCAATAGATCACTGATAGGATCCAGACTATAAAACATCAAAAATATAGGCTCTTCCTCCAGGTCAATGATAGTAAAAAGCACTATTTCTCCTAACTGATATTCATTTTTTGATGAGCTTCTGTGCAATAAATTCTCATATTACTTTCTGATAGTAGTCCCTAAGGATTTTGCCACCGAAGACTTTATTCTAAAAGTCCTCTGTCAATCTTCACATAGCTAAATCGGCTGTTTCAGGGAAAGAGATTTTTAATATGAGCTGGACACCAGAGGGTAACACTGGGTCCTGACCATATAGAGCCTTGAGCAGGTACATTATAATGATTCTGTGATAGCTTACCTGGTAAGCCATCAGTGCTACAAGAAAAGGTATTCATTCTATCAGGTTATATCAGTTTGCACAATCTATGGAGTATAGAGATAAGCACATCATTAGCTTGCTCTATGGCCCTGTTAGATGAAGGGTGATAGATGACTGTATATGCTTGATACGCCCCATCGCAGATTTGAGTCTAGTTACCGCCTGGGATAAAAATGTACCTTTATCTGACAAGAGTCTTTCAAGATAACATGCTAATTATAACCTGCTTATGTAGGAATGAGGCGGTGGCTTCATATGTAGTGTAGACTATTGATGTGTCTTTACCATTTAGTAAAGTGATTTATGGCAATAATATTTGATTGGTGTCCATATATGGCGGTTGGAAAGGACTTATTATTTCAATATTGATACTGGCAAAGGGTGAAGTTGACCAACAACCTGATGTTGATAAGTTGAATTGGATGAACCTTGACTTGTACAGTTAAGTTAGGGATCAATAACACCATGGATGCAGTCAATCATGCCTTTGAAGTAGCGTTATCCTTAAGCTACTGGTGAATTTTCTGTAGAGTGCCATGACTATGGTAGTATGCGCCTCCATGAGGATAGAGGTCCAAGAGAGGGCAATTGTAAGGTAACCATTCTACTTATACACGTTTATAAAGCAACCCTTACTTGATTTAAGGTAAAACAGGCATCCATCTTAGTCGTTCTTAAACCTCAAGGGTCTCTCAGTCCTATATCTCAGGTCACCCATTCAGCCCATAAACCCAGTCCTCCTCAGTAAAATATAATGTTAGTATATTTAAGCGGGACTATCCATCATCGTTCTAATGGATAGCTCCAGCATAATGGACCATATTTAAAATCTAATTCTGTAACTTGAATTCCCATTAATCAAGTCTTTCTTCAGGGTCCTTCAAATGTTGCACCCACCTTAAAAATGCATGATTTTATATAATAAATTGTTTTCCATAGAGACAGGGGCAGAAATTCTTGATAGCCAGTAGCACAGCCAGACATTTTGTGTTCCTTAACGCTTTAAAATATCTTTCAACCTTGGTTAGATTTCTGATCAAGTAGTCTTTAGCGTGATCAAATTGCTCAAGGTTAAGTTGTGCCAATATTGCTCTGACTGCAACGTCACTGTCATCCAAGAACAGGATGAAAGTCTTATCTAATTCAGTGTGTACTAGTATAGGAGCTTTCATCAGGGCAACTCTAAGAGATCTAAAATCCTACTGCTGAGTTTCTTACCAGTGGAATAGGATATCTTTGTAAAGGGAATATAATAACGGCTTGGTGATTTCAGCAAAGTGAGGAATGAATTTTCATTTATAACTGACAATTCCTAGGAAGACCTGTATATTGCACAAACTATATACCAGACTATTTTTTTTGGCAACAATCTTATCAGGTAATGGAGAGATACCAACATGAGTGATATTGCACTAAAAATTTCATTTCTTTTGGAAAAAACTACACTTGATAGGCTTCAGCTTTAAGGAAGCTGCTTGCATCTGATCAAAAAACCATTAGGTGCTGATGATGTTTGCTAAAGTTAAGAAAATACTGTATCATATTCCAAATAGAGTTAAATATTAACTTTGAGGACTATGATCATACCATCCATCACCCGTTTGAAGGTTTTAGGGACGTTGTATAACCCCTGGTGCATTTGGGTCAGCTCAAATAACCCTTCGCTGGAGATTAACGCATGTTTACTCTTTGCCTTCAGGAGCAAGTTCAATATGCCAATACTTGCTGTCAAGATTCATGGCTGAGAAAATAGAGATTATTTCAAGAGTTGTAAAGATGCATTAATTCAAGGCACTGGATATCTATCTTTCCTGTATTGCATTCACACATCTTTAATTTATGACTACTCATTGCACCCATTCTTCTTACAGACCAATAGTTTGTAGAGGCCCATGGGCTGAGAGGGCTTTAGCAGGCCGGCCTACAATAGCTGTTTTAACTCTTAGTCACTTGGGATTCTTTGACTTTAGATTTTTGGTGCGGCATGTCCTGAATTGAATGAGCATCACCAGTATGCACCTTGTGTAGGACTCAATTCATCATTCCCAAAACTTCAATTCTTTTAAAAATATGCCAACGTACTCATCAATAAAGAAATTGCTAATTTTTGTTTATCAGGAGTGAGAAAATCACAATATTTTATCTCCACTCAGGCTATGATGGAAGATTTATACAGTCCTAGGTCATTCAGGGTTCAACAACCAGAGATAGAGCCAAAGAGATTTGTAGTGTGTGGACATAATCTATTGTATAATATTGAGTCACAGTCTGAGGTTTTTTGGTAAGTTAGCCATCAGGATGGTAATAGGTCCTTGATATTTGGGATCAGGTATGCCAAGTCAAGTCAAAAGCTCTCATATAGAATTATGGTTTTTCTATAAACCTCTAATATATGAGCTGAAGGTATAATAACTTAGATGCCATTCCCACTAGTATTTTGGACTTTAAAAGGGATGACAACCTTATTGGCATTAGAATGGCATTCCTTCTTTGGAGTCAGCTTTGAATGGAGGTAACTTAGTTTTAGTTCCTACTACTAGGTAATCCAGCCGTTCAATTCATTTGGGATTCTCCAATAAGAAAACTTCATGATTTTCTTTTCCCTTTCCTCTTCAGCAGGGTCTAAATGATAAGTGGAACGAAATACTCCAGCATGGAGAAATAAAGATTTTTGTGACAAATTTTGGAGTCAAACTTGACCAGGAACTATGTGCCTATGAGTAATTTATAGCCATCATTGTCCAGGATAATTGCTGGAGCAGAAACTACTAGAGACTTAAATTGGATGGGTAACCACGAGTATGACCTAAGAGATCTATTACAGGAGGGTCTAGTGGACCACACTCTAAAGTGTAGTTACAATCTGGGCAACCTTAATCCGCTTCATAAGACAAGTGAGATAACGTTGACTGAAAAAGCTTGTCTTCTCTGGCCAAGACCTTCACCTTGTGCACTACTACCTCAACATGGGTGAAGTTAGAGCCAATGTGAAGGATTGAGCGGATAGCATTGGGTTTAGTAGGCTCATTGAGGATGTCAGAAAGTTTTCTAAAGCAGAGTAATAAGAATAAAAGATATTATTTCTAACTAAAGAGTTGAGGGTTGCAAACAATAGGAGCAGACACATGAAGCACTTGGACTTTGGGGATATTTAGTAAGTTGCTGAGGCGTAATATTGTTGGCTTAGGGTGCAAGGCTCCATAAGCTGAAGCTTCTTTTTCCACCTCAAGAAATTTCTTCTTCCAACAATGACTTTTTGGTAATTTAAGAACCCAAATTAAAAGCTGGGGTTGTAGCTGGATCTAGGATTTGAGTTTCATCCTGTGGCATGGATATGTGGTTGAGAACATTTATTAAATAAGGTATGATGATTCTCAAGCTCATGAAGTTTCATTATAACCGCCTTGATGTATAGAAATTTTTGAATAGCTTTTTGACACATTGATAATTAGCAAGAGGTTTCAATCAAAATATAAATAAGATACTAAAGCGGCTAGTGCACAATCTAAGGTAACCTAGTGATGGGAGGCTAAAGCTTGGGCTTTATTATAGAGACAGTTAGCAAAACTGTTTATCATTCTACATTTTTTATATATTATATGCATAAAGGCTTGTTTTTAATTTGACAAGGTCAAATTGCAACTAAGTTTTATCCTAAGAACCTCAATTTATTTGATTTTAAAAGAGACACTCTTAGATTTAAGGCATAATTAACTTCCAGTCGCTACTGTCAGAGAAGGTCTGTATATGTTGACTTTTCTGTATGTCAGTGGCTAGCTACATATCCCTTTGTACACAAATTTAAAGTTATTCTCTACATACCATGTAATTATTTCACCTTGAAGTAATGCTTAATGAAATTGCTAGGTTTAGAAATGACATGTATAGCTGAGCATCAGCTTAAAAGTAATCTAAACTGTAAGCTGAAGATGAATTATGTAACAGATAGGGCTCCCAAGGCCCAGCCCACCACTGGCCATAAACCCAGACCCTACTCCTAAGAGGGAAAGGGCAATAGCTGTAACAACCCCAAAGAGTCATGTCCAGATGAATGGCCTTGCCGGGCACTCTGGGACGAGGTGTGGCGCACCAGCCTCTGTCACCTCAGGCCACCGGGCTGAGGTGCATCAATATGGCCTCTCTCACCTCAGAGTCACTGGGATGAGGTGCGGCCAACTGGCCTCTGTCACATCGGGCCACTCTAGCATCATCCCCTTCCTATTGCTAGGGCAACACCACTCCAAAAAGGATCCTGGCGCATCCACCCCCTTCCTCCCCTCCTATTGCACCGCCATCCATACTGCCCACCTCGCTTGAATAAAATACAATTATAAGTTATATTAAATTAACAAGTCTAGTGAATAGCAGCCTTTATTGGGAGTGAACTTGGAGTTCAGAATAGAATTTCAAAGTGAGGTCCATCGGGGCTGACCTTACTTTGAAATACTTCCTAAAAAGACTAAATTAATTTTGGGTAATGAGGGGTGCAAAAGCCCCCCAGAATTGATGGCATCCTGGCAACTCACCAGCTTAGAGGAAACCTCAAGATGAACAACCAATTAAATAAATGTTTTTAAATAATTTATCCTGTTATTGACCTGATTAGGAAAAACCTACTCAGAATAACGGGATTGTAACCATCAACTTACACAAATCTCATAATTCCCAACCTTATGAGATTCATGTATGATTGTCAATAGTTACAATTTAGGCTCAAATTTTGTTAATAAAAAAGTCAATGCAGCCAAGAAAATGAGTACATACTTTTTTTATTCCATCAAAAGTTTTAAGATTTATATGATGGGCCAGGACATGTCACCAAGAAACTTTCTTGGATCCCCTCAATCAGGATGTTTTGATTATATTCCAGATTGGCTGCTCAGTTAAGGTCTTCATTGTTTTCCTTCACCAATGACATTATGACTGTATTGACAAGTAGCGCCCTTTGTGAGGTGTAGGGATCCAGGAATCTAATACTGAAGGGGTCTTTATTGGTTCCTGCACATGTGAGTATTTCTGTTCAGACCTTTCAGATCCATCTCCTGTAAAAGGTTCCAGACGTAAATAAGATTTTTTAATAGCTGGCTCATCAATGCTCGATTTCATATTAAAAATTTCAATTCATTTGTCACCTTAAATTTAAAATGCCCCCAAGATCCTGTTGAGGGGTTATAGGGCCGTAGAAAATAGTTTTGATCTTGGTTGACCACTGTACCCTGATTGAGAAAAGCAATGGAATACTCAAAGTTCACTTTATATATAACGCTGTATGGATCTGACCAAAGGATGTCAATAATGTTCTGTTAGCCTCCTGGTCAATAGTGATAGAAAAGCACCAGTTCTCCTCACTGGAGGTCATCAATGCAGTCTACTAGCATTAGAGCGGGACATCTATTTAATTGTAGTTGAGGTTAGGCCTTATGTAGCATGGGCTTGAAGTTAGATAATTTCATTATATTAGACCCTCATAGTTAGTTCAAAGATTTGGGCACATAGGAGGCCAACAAAGGTTGAGCACTGCTTAGTAAACTGTGGTGCATTTCCATATAAGAATTTTAGGGGGTACATATTGGTTATCCAATAGTTGCTTATTCTATAAAATCAATAAGGCTCTGGGAAATAGTGTTTACAGCACATAGGATTGGAGGCAGCCATTTTTCATAAGATATAAACTAAGGTCCTGTTAGCACGTTCTACTACCCAAGGGTAGATAGATTAAATGGATATGTAAAGTTTAGGTTAGTGCTAAATTTTAAGGTTAGCTCTTGGACTACCTGGGTCATAAAATTAAGTGCATTGTACAATGGTATTGTCCAAGGGCCTCTGTGCTGAGTGAAAGTGAATCAAAATAGAAGTAAGGTTGTAGCTGTTGCAACTGCACCTGGCACTTAAACGCCTCTACCGCTTAGTCAAATGGTCTAGGACTAAAGGACATATCTATGTCCATGTAAGCCGGTGGGTAAGTGTCCCACCACATCAATAATGACAACATCAAAGGAGCTCTATAGGCCACATCTTGATGTTGATTAAAATTTATTGCGGGGAAGGCCGACCATGGGACAGACACTTCTGAATATGACTCAGAAGAGACAAAACTTAGTACCAGGGGAGGCACCCCGAAGCGATGCTATCTCTTGTTGCCAGCGGGAACGCCACTTATGGGGAGGGGGAGGAAACGTGTGAAGGGGCCATAGCCACAATTGAGCACGTGTGGAGGAAGGGGTCTGATTTGATGAACCAGACTGGGAACCAGGAAGAGACCAGCTGTCGGCGACATGGTGGGAGGTATCCTAACATCCATGCTTGAAAGTGGTCCATCAAATGGGACCGGAATCTGTGGACCGCTTAAGGGAGGGTGGGGGTGGAGCCTGCGATGCATCTAAGACAATCGTGTGGATGGTCCACATGGCGATCGCAACCACCAAAGCATAAAGGGAGGGCAGAAGGGGGAGGCCATTGATAGAGCGAACATATCTCTTGACAGACTGAAGGGATGCGTTTGATCCTGGCCCAGAAGACGTTGAACTTCGCGCCATATCACTTTAGAGGTAGGGCACTTCTCCAGGCGGTGAAACAGCGTTCCATACTGGCCACACATGACACAGGATGAGTGTAAAGCGTTAGAGCGCTCAGCTGTACGATACACCCGCCTCAGACAGCGCCACACATGGGAGCGTACTTGAGGTTGCAACAGAGGATGGTGTACATATTTCCAGATATTTTTTTGGGTCTCAATGGAGTAAGGGATGTCCATCATGTCCAGGTAGTCCACCCTGGATAGGACATGGAGTCAAATGGGGATCACGCCATCGTGGATGGGTAGCCCCTGTACCTCTTGTGTGAACTGAGGAGAGGGGCGGCCTCTTTGGGTTGTATGTCCGCTAATATGAATTCTCCACTCAGCGCTCCGCATGGAGAGGAGGATTCGTTTGTAGTGGGTTTTAGTCCCATGAGGACCTGTGGCCAATGTATGTGAAGTGAGGTATTTCATCAGTAAGTGGGGGTTCGATGGATTGTTGAGGCCCAAGGCTTGGGAGAAGTTGGAGCGGGCTGCGCGGGACCAGTGTTGGGAGGGGAGTGTAGGGGTGGTGATGGCCGCAATCCAGGTACCCAGGATCTTGGCGGCATAGGCTTTGAAGTCAAGCAGGCCCATGCCACCATGATGTTGGGGGCCAAACATGACCTCTAGCCGCACTGGTGGAAGGCGGCCTGACCAAAGCCATCCTTGCAGCAAGGCGTAAAAGGATTTGTAGAAGCTTGGGGAGAAGGGGATGGCGTGGGCTCCAAACCAGACTTTGGAGAGGAGCATGGAGTTGGCTAAAACAATCCTGCCAGTAAGGGAAGTAGGGTGGGCTCTGAGAGAGGCGATTCGCTTTGTCACATTATCCAGAATACGGCACTCCATTACTGCTGACGCGTATCCACCTGCCTCCATCCACATGCCCAGATGGCGTACTGGTCCTATGATAGGACGTGGCACGAAGGGGAGCACCAGTGGGGCGGTGTGTTTTGAATTAGTAGGGCGAGGACGTGGGCGAGCAGATGGGCCAGGTTGGGAACTAATTGCTGGGGTCCAGCAGTTCTGAAACCAACCAAGGAGGATGATTTCAGTTTTGGAAGCGTTCAGTGCCGCGTTGCTTACCCGGGAATACTCCTGGATGAGAGCTTCAAGCGAGCGTGCATCTTGATTATTGAACACCCCCACCACACAATCATCTGCGAACGCCATTATCTTGACTGGGGCTTGGCCTGGCACGTGGACCCCAGTGAGTTGGGCATTCACATTTCGCAGTAGTGGGTCAAGGCTGAAGTTGTATAAGAGTGGGCTGAGGGGGTCCCCTTGTCGCAAGCCTCTTTGAGGGCGGACTACTTCCATTAGGAAGCCAGGGCCACGCACTGCCATTGTTGAAGATTCTGTGAGCAGCATTACCCAGTTGATGAAGCGAGGGGTAAGCGGAATTGATGGAGGCAGGCCCTGAGGTATTCCCATTTACTCTATCATAGGCCTTTTGTTGGTCCAAGAATACAAGTGCCCCAGAGGCTGTGGACTGACATACATTAGCCACAGAGTGCACGTTATCCCAAATCGACCTTCTGGGGATGAAACTGAATTGTTCTGGGGAGATGGTGGCAGATGCTACAGTCCCTAAACGGTTAGCCATGATTTTTGTTAAAATTTTGGTGTCTGTGTTTGTTAGAGAAATGGGGCGCCAGTTGGCTAAGTCTAGCTTATCCCCTTTCTTGAAGAGTGTGACAGTGAAGGCCTCATGTCCTCCTGGTAGGAGGCGCGTTTCCATCAGGTTTTGGTTAAGTGAGGCGAGCAGCAATGGGGATATATATTTGAAATATTTTTTGTAGAACTCATATGGAATGCCATCTGGGCCTGGGCATTTTCAGTTTGGTGCACTGCAAATGGCTGTCCATAATTCATTTGGAGTAATTAAATTCATTATTTCTGGGTATCAGAAAATGGAGCAGATGTGGGCTCAGTCGAGAAATTCTGCCACTTCAGCCAGCTGAATTGGGTCAGAGCGGTACAACTCGGAGTAATACTGTTGCATTTTGATTGCCACTTTGGCTGGTGTGTCCGCAATGAAATTATCCGATCTTTGCACCTGTGTGCAGGCCATGCTCTGGTGTGGTGCAAACTTTTTTAAAGAAATGTGCGGTGCACTTGTCACCTTTTGTGATGCGTGTGGCCCTGTACTGAACACAAACCTGATGTTTGTGTTGTCTTTCAAGTGCGTTGAGGTGGGCAGCTGCCTCTGCCCACTTCCATCCCCATGCAGAGCTGTATCCTGTAACTGGAATGTTGGACTCCAAGTGTGCCAGTTCTGCCAGAGCGCGCGAGATAACCGCTGATGTGGCTCATGAGCATCTGGAGGAGAGATGGCGAGAGTGGCGGATGGTGTCATTTTTGAAAGTTGCCCATGTGGAAATGGGATCCGCGCAAAACGGTGCAACAAACTTTTTTGCCATAGTTGCCTCTTCTACCCACGTGGAGAATCCTGGTGACCCGAGCTTGGGGGAGGGGGCAGATTTTGTACCAATGTGGGGCCTTAGCAGCCATGACAGGTAGATGGTAGGTTAGCAAGACCAGTCAATGGTCAGAGAATTCCAATTTTGTTGTCTTGAAGTGGGAGATGTGGGGTTGGAATTTCGCTAGCATTTTATAATGTTGATGCGGGTCATGGACATTAATTGGCTGTTGTGGACGTGGGGCCATGTCATGTTTTTGAGCAGCGGGACATGCCATGGCAGCACATCCATTAACCTGAGGGTGGCCTTTAGAACATGTAGTTCTACGTGACCCTGGGGGGCGTGGGGTGAGGAAGGCCATCAGTCCGTTAGTGTGTTTAGCCAACAGTTCATGTCACCAACTATGAAGGAGTCTGGGGGTAGCGGGAGGGATTTGACCAATGAAAAATTCCTGACGCTTGCATGCACCGTTTGGGGCATAGATGTTGACGATTGCATGTAATACATCAGCCCACAAGAAGGTGACAACAAGCACTCGGTCATTTAGAAATGTTTCTGAGGATAAAAATTTGAAAAAATTATTTTTCTAAATTAGCACCCCACAGTGCATCAACCAAAAGGATAGGGATGGGAGGAGCATTGTTTTCCAAGCTTCCTCAGAACCTCATGGACAGTGGGACTCCTGGATGGCCAGGATATCCACAGGTAAATTGTGTTGTAAAATAACTCAGTTTCCTAGCCCAGGATGGGGAGGCCTTGAGTCCGGCGATATTCAATGTCCCTATGGTGAAGGTTTCCCCCATCACACCTTAGGTGCGAGGGGGTGGGCACCCAGGCCCACCATCATCTTCTAGCTCCCCGCGGGCCTTCACAGCAGCGCGGGTGTTAGCAGCAACACTATTGGAGTTTTTGTTGATTTTTGCAGAAAGAGTTGCGTTGGCTTTAGCCTTCACTTTTTGTTTCCCAGACATCGGACGAATTTTTTGTGGTGCGGGTGAGTTTGGTGCACCATTGAGCGGGTCAAAATTTTTTTTTCAGTTGGGATGGGTCCCAAGTCAGTTTCAACTGGAGCTTGGGTGCAACGATTGGGTGAGATCAAATCTCCCATCAGATCCTCAGATTGAGTGGCCCGCTTGGCATGGGCTTCCCAATCTGAT
Organism: Massospora cicadina; assembly: GCA_022478985.1. Classification (NCBI taxonomy): domain Eukaryota; kingdom Fungi; phylum Entomophthoromycota; class Entomophthoromycetes; order Entomophthorales; family Entomophthoraceae; genus Massospora; species Massospora cicadina. Next base: position 147,242 of record JAKSZP010000044.1, on the reverse strand, counting down.
TGGTTGATGGATTCCCAGTTGCTTCTGCCATGAAGGTCTCCATGTCCTCCTGGCGTTGTGAATGTGGGATAGCAGTGGTGGCTTTGTCCGCTTCTTTGGCCGCGGCCCTATGGGCCTGCTTGGCCTTCTTCCGCTCTTGTGGGGAGATAGGCTTTACCAGTAGATAGCAGCCTTGTGCTCCCCACGGGAAGGCCTCCTTGGTGCTTGTGGTTGGTTTGTAGTGCACCTCTCCACTGGCCATGGCCGCCGAGGGGTGCTCTTGGAATGTGACGCCCTCCTTGATGGGGCATGCATGCGCCTTATGGCTGAACGCATCACAGTGGGTGCAAATGGGGGGCGTGCTGTCCACGGTCACCCAGAATGGGTGGGTGGTATGCCCTGCGATATCAATAAAAGTGGAGTGCGGGATCTGGGTTAGGTCCTTCGCAATCTCCTCAGTTGGGGTCAGCACTGCAATGGCTTTGCCGGTGCACAGGTGTGGCATCAGCGTGAAGCGTTGCATTTCAAAAGATTGTATTTCGCCATATATGGTGAGACCATCTTTCAGGTGTTGTTCCAAATTGTCACGTTTTACCATAGTAGGCAAGAAGTTGAACGTGAGGAAAATTTGGTTCGATTTTGTCCATCTGGTGCGTTTAGTTTTGTTGACCCATTGCCCTTCAGGGAGGTCAACCACTACGCGCACCACTGCAGCCTCGTCTGCTGCCATTTTGCTTTCAAAACCTAGGTTCAGACAACCACGTGACATGGAGTGAGGTGCAACGTACACCGCGATCAGGAAAATTGTGTGTACATCTTCATAAAATTTTTCCCATAAGCCGTTTTTTGGATGTCTAGAAACACGCAGACTCTGAATTCCACCGATGAAAGTGGCTGGGAGTGTGGCGTGTTGATGTACTGGTTGCATCGTGCTTGCCATGTGAGTATCTCCGGGGAAATAGTGACCGCCAGTTTCTTAGTATTGTCATCAATTCCACTGAATTCTCTGGGGCATTTTCGAATGTTGGAGGCCGCGGGCCTTCCACCTGCTCCTCTTACCTTGCTTGCCCAACTGCTCCCTGACATGGGCGCAGACTAATCTCCTCTGTGAGATTATCAAACTAGATTCAGTCTTGAATTGAATAGGTTGCAATAGTGATTGTAACGAGAAAGAAAAGTTCCACATCTTGATGTTGATATCAAGGGCAACCTGATCTCGTTCTCAACAAGTTAAAAAGGCCTCTAGTACTTTTTGGATAGTCTAAACTATCCAATCTCATTAGAAATTCTTTCTTAAAAACTCATGAGTCTTCATCACCACTCTGTTTCATACAGTTTAATGTCCTTCAAGGTTGTCTTTGGTACACGCAGAAGGACATATATAGTAAAGCCACTTTACATCTAATTTATTATATGACATCCCCTCTCAGTTCTGAGCGTCTCTTGTCATGCCTTATTGCTCAGCTTGGACATTGGGGCCTCCTATTCTCATCCCTCAGGACATCCAATTAGATTGTACAATTTAAGTTCTTAAGGAGTCAACACTGAAAGTATGAGAATCATTAAGAGCGCATCCTTATTTTGATGAATTGCTTGATGCAATGGATGATGGTAAAGTCATAACACTACAGTTGTAAAATCCATCAGCCAATCTTCCTTAAAGCCTTCATTTTCTGCAACCACCAGAGCGAAGATTGGTCAGTAATGACCATTAATTGGGTTCTTTACAAGTATGGTAATATTGTTTTATAGCCATTAGTAAAGCTAGGCACTCTCATTTGGTAATATTATAATTTCGTTCAGACTTACTCAAACTTTTGATGCAGTGGACTTTGTGGTCAACTTGATTCTCATAGCGTTGAGCTAAGATGGCCCCAACTGCCAAATCACTAGCATTAGTAAAAAATGGGTGATTGAAACATGGATGAACTAAGATAGGCTTCATACGGGGCGGTTCTCAACATAACTTAGGATTGTTCCTGCTCAGGTTGCCATTCAAAGAGATCCTCTTTTTGTAAAATATAAAAGAAAGGACCAGATTGGTCATCAAACTAAGGGAACTGGCGATAGCAAAACATTGTCAATAAATACTTAAAAATTCCTCAGACTCTGGGAATGGCATTCTCCCCTGTGGGTGTGATTTTCTCAGGAAAGGGTTGGATGCCATGCTTTAAGACCTATAGTCTGAGGAACACCATTTTGGATTGAAAGAAGGAGCATTTCGAAAGTTTGAGCTTATTAGAGCCTTTTCAAAGGCAGTTAAACGTTTTTTTTGAGAAGATCCAAGTGGCCATTAATTTTTCTCAAGAATACTGTAATGCAATAAAATAGACAAGCACACAGGACAATATTAAACCTTATAGGATCCCATCCATGTCCCGTTAGACATGGCGGGTGCATTACAGAGCCATTGGGGCATCCTGGTTGTCTCAAACGGTTCTTCATAAATAAAAAAATGTTCAATTTGATTAGAATTTAGGAATTAACTTTATTTCCAGTACTAATGGTAAGATCCAATGTAGGTAATTTTTGGTACTCGGCAAGTAAGTTTTGTAATTCATTAATCTGGGCAATGGGTAGCTATCTTTTTTTAATGATAAAGTTAAGCCTTCTATAGTCCATCACACCCTATGACTAACATTTTTCTTTTAAAAAACAAAAGAGAAAAAAGCCCAGAGGCTGCTAGAATGCACTAGCAATCCATCATCCAATAACTGTAAGTTCAAAAGCCATAAGAACTTCTTTGATCTTTCTTCAATAAGGGATGATACTGGAAAGGTTTAGCATCTCTAGTCTCAAAATGATGTAGGACGTCATCCATTTTCCCAAAATCATATTTAGAGGTTGAGAAAATGTCAGAGTATTCTTCCAGGAAAGTTTGACTTTGCCTATTGTTCATTGGTCAACTCTGTACTAGTAGATGTCACCATCAGGGCTGCTAAAGGTAGGGACTCCAGCCCAAAATATTATAAGCTCCTAAAGCTACGTACATCATTGATCTTTTCCATAAGAAGTAAGTAAACTTAATCAGTTAGAATGCTAGGATTCACTAAACTAGGTTTATTAGTTAAATTTACTAATAAACAATGATATAGGCAAGCATTAGTAGGATCTACTATCCTTAGGTAGTCTAAGATTTCCTTTACTGAAGGATTATCTATCCCTAATATCTCCAATAGGTGCTTTGGCGGAATATTAACATGGACCCTGTTGTTGGCTATAACCTGAGAATTTAATGGTATAATAGTTGCCCTTTGTAAATAAACAGGCATACCCTTGTGTCCATCCACTATAGGAGAGTTTGTTTACACATGCAAGCCCCTCACATGATACTCTTTCTGTTGATCCGACCTTCATTCTCTAAGAGGCATTTTTAGGCTTTGATCTTCATCATAGTATCCAAGGAGTTCTCAAACACCAGTGAAATTCTATGTCCTAACATGGTTGAAAACTCACCGTCATGATGCATAATAGCAGAGTAGTCGTGAAGAAACTGGGCCCCTAGGAGGAAGTTGCATTGAGGTTATACAGGGTGACAGCTGAGGTTAGCATCAATTTTATTGGATAGGCAATGATGAATAGGCATTTTGGATCAAGTAATTATGGTCCATCTGTGCTGTACTCCATATAGTGTGTCAAGTAAGAGGCAATATCATATCTTTTTATAACTTTTAGAATATAATGTTTACAGGAGAGTCGCTATTAATACATGATAAGACTCTTTTTTAGGATTACAACTCAAACTGAAATTTTGAGTATATATATTGACGGAGTTTGAACCAAATCTTAAGTTTTAGTCAAAATTATTAGGGATGTTATTTCTCGGCGTATAGGCTTGTTTCCACTGAGTTGGTTTGCAAAGGGTATTAGCCACTGAACAACCAAATTTGATGATATGAAGATTGCCGACTTTCTAATAAAACTTAATAAATTATATATGGAGCTTTCGCCCCTATTTTGACCTTTATTTAATATAAATCGCAGACTTATCTGCAATTACTCAACCACCCAAGAAAAGACCTTTTCTCTCAATCCTCCATGTGACTCTTTATATCTTGGTCTCCCAAGTTGGATGCATACTTGGCTTGGTAGTTTTCTATTTGTCTTCCCTTTTCTAGAAGCTCTTGTTCTTATGAATCTTGGCATAGTTCCCCTCAATTTGCTGAATGGTTGTCATTTTAATCAATTATAATTCATATACCCTTTTCTGTAAATCTTGAGACTCGTCTTGATTCCCTCTCCAATCCATCAGTATAGGTAGCATATCATCCAATCATATCAACTTCCCAACATTACCCCCCCCCCCCTTTGACTGGACGATATGCTCTTACTGTTTATATGCTTGGGGAACTTTGTGTGAACTTGGTTGATTATCTGACCCCTCGCGGGTTCCTTGATAGTGTAGACATTGATGTCAGTCCTCTCATTTATCTCAAACGGCCCAGCCCAGATATTGGAGAGCTTGTTTTTCTGCCCAAATCTGTGCTGATCGTGGAATAAAAATGGCCCCCCACAGTGAACAGCGGGAGTCTACTCCATCTCTTCTGATCAGCTGCCTGATTGCAAATCTTCTTGGACAAACTGGTGGAGTAGGCTTCAGTTTGCAGCTTGATCAATGTATCCATAAGAGTCTTCATATATTGCTGGGGATCCACACCACCAGTGTCCTCCACACACAAATAGGCAAGGTGGGAGAGTTGGATGTCGACCATACAGAAGTTGAAATGGGCTCTTACCATTGGATTAATGATAGCTGATATTATATGTGAACACAGCGGTAGGTAGAATGGCACTCCATTCCAATGGCCAATCCTTTACCAATTTGCAAAAAATGTTCACTAGGGTTCCATTGACCCGCTCCATCATTCCATTTGATTCCAGATGATAGGGGTTGGTCAAAACCCCATAGATTGCCATCAACTCACTCAACTTTGGCAGGATATGTGAAGTAAAATTGGTTCTGTTATCCATCAGAATGAACTGTGGGCAGCTGTGTTGCTGTATAACACACTCCATAATAAACTTGGCAGTGGTGACCACGCTTAAGTCGCTAATAGCCCTGGCCTCCACCAATCAGGTCAAAAGATCAATGGCAATGATTATGTACTTGGATCAATTGGCGCTAGTTGGCAGAGGTCCCACTACATCAATGGAAATGGTGTGCCAGGCAAACCAGGGCTTAACTAGCTGGTATGTGGTTTTCCAGTGGAAGGATTTTCCACTTGACACTGATGGCAACAACTAACCATTTCCAATACGTCATAATGCATGCTCTCCCAGTAGTATTGGGGTCACAAAAACTCCAGCATTTTCCGCAATCCACCATGTCCTACAGCCTGATGAGCATCCTTAACAATCGAGGGTCTAGCTGAAGGTTTAGGGAAACTCAGCGTCGAGTCTTCAATCCACTTATATAGTTCCCCCTCATATAGAAAGTATCTGCCCAGAGTCCATCTAATACCTTGATCACCTGCAGCAGCTCATCCTGTTATTTGTTCGCCACCATCTTATCGTACATTATGTCAGCTAAATCTGCCATGATAGCAACTGTTGGCAGCCAAGAAAGACAATCCGCGTTTTGATGTTTTGCTCCCAGGCGATATAAATCTTGAAATCATATGCTTGGAGCTTCAGAGCCCAATGTGTAAGCCATCCTTCCAGTTCACGCAGATTCTGTAGCCAGCGCAAGGAAGCATGATCCGTCACTACTTGGAATCTTACCCCATGCAAATATACCCAAAACAGTTTGTAAGTGTAGATCACCACTAAACTCTCCCGCTCAGTCACGGTGTAGTTTTGTTCATGACAGTTCAAGATTCGACTACAGAATGTGACAGGATGCTCCATGCCGTCATTGTCCTTCTGGGATAATACTGCCCCTATAGTGGTGAGGGATGCATCCATTTTTACTGTGGACTGTTTGTTGAAGTTGGGATATTGAAAAATGGGTATGCTTGCTAATGCAGTTTGCAACACATCGAAAGTGTTCTGGCATCATTCCATCCAATCAAAGGAAGCGTTTTTCTTTAGCAACTTGAAAATTGGGGTCCCAATGCAACTGAAATTGGGAATGAACTGTTGGTAATACCCAACCATCTCAGAAACACCTGAATGTCCCGCTTATTACCTGAGTGAGTCATCTTGCTTATCACTTCCACTTTACCAGCTGCATTTTAAGCCCATTTGAATCCATGACAAACTTGAGGTATTCCAATTGTTATTTAAAGAAATGGCACTTCTGAGGCTTAATTTTGATATTAGCAGCAACGAGGCGCTGAAACTCATGTTCCAAGTGGGCAAGGTTCTCTATAAACATCTGCGAGAACAAATTGATGTCATCAAGGTAAACTAGGATGCAGGACAACTTTTAAATCACCTAAGGTTGTATCCATGGCACGCTGGAACGTAGATGGGGCGTTACACAACCCTTGTGGCATGCAAGTTGGCTGGAACAACCCTCTCAAAGTGATGATCACACATTTCTCCCATTCCGCTGATGGCAATTCAATCTTCCAGCACCCCAAGATCAAATGCATGGCAGAAAAATAATTCTCCCCACCTAATCGGTCTAATGCGTTGTCAATCTGCAGAAGAGGGTAAGAATCCTTCTTTGTTACATTATTGAGTTTATGATAGTCAACAACACTAGATTTGAGCCATCCTTTTTATTTACAATGAGCACAGGTGATGCCCATGGACTATTTGACAGCTCTAACATTCCTTGCACGATAAGTTTATCTACCTCATCAGAGACAACCTTTCCACTGCTTTTGAACATCTAATAGGTCACAATCGAATGGGAGGGTGATCCCCCATATCTATCCAATGTACCACCCCTTGAGCACACCCCAAATCATGATTGTCATGTGTAAAATATCCCAATACTTTTCAAATAATGCCATAGCCCTATCTTGATGTTCCGCTGATAATCCCATAAGCGCTTCCTGTGGAACCACGGTCAATACGCTGAACGATGAGCTTGCCAGTAGTCTGTGATCCTCCCATGAGCCAAAATCATGAATACGGCGAACTTTATCTTTAATAACAAAGTGTAGGTAAGCCACCACTTGGTGCCACTGGATCGTTATTGTCTTCTTCTTTAAGTTTTCTAGCAGCACTTTCACCTCCCCATTCCCAGGTAGCAGTAACTCTAGAGCCACATGTGGTTCAAGCTGCAAGTGCTGGTGAGGCGCCATAATTTCTCCATAAAGCCCTTTAGGGACACTAATTTCAAGGCCAGTCCCTACTATACACTGGTGTCCAGATGGTAGGCTCAAAGCGCTCACTGCCTGAAGCAGGATCCTTTTGTACTCATAAATCTGGTTGGGGAGGGTCCTGGTCTGCCACTTCAGTCATCAATAAAAAACAGGAATCACTCCATCGCTGTACATTAGATTGATTTGACTAGAGCGGAATGGATCTGTTGGGATTTCACAAGAGGTAAAATATAGGGGGATCTGTTGGCCTAAAATAGTAAGAGTTTCCTCCACCATATTTATCACAACATCAAATTTCCTCATAAATGCCGCACCAATTAACATGTCATAGTAGTTATTTGGCAAAACCACCACCAGAGTGGAGCCCGAACTGACCTAAATCATAAAGGCAACGCACTATATGCTCCTTCAGACACAGTGCTATGCGTTTTCATAGTCCCATATACTACTCAATGGTCCGCATCTGGTTGCAACAGAAGTTTAGCCACCAACCGAGTAGAGACTATGTTCACATGGGCTCCAGTGTCTATGTTAGCGCAGATTTTTGTATTTTGAGTGAAAATGTCACAGTAAGTACATTCTGAGTAAGAAGAACCATCAGTGTTTATTACATGTACGTCCAAGGGCTTTGTGTTACTAAAAAAGGAGGAAATGCCCTTGCTAATCTGAGGATACTCACAAGCGTTTTTCTCTAATGGATTGATTAAATTTACACCTACTAAAAATGTGACGTTCGTTGAGGATCCACGTTGCTGGTGCCAGTCTATTCCAGGATATGCCACACATATGGCTTCTGCACGTCCTGGTTGAACTCAGGGCTCTGAGGTGAACTTTTACTCTCAGAAGCAGAAGTTGGGGATCCGTCAGAAGCTGCTGGTATAATAAATCATCCGATTGAGGTTTAAATTCTACCTGAAAAAAAGTTTGGGAATTGCTAGGGACAAGTGAATTGGACTTAGTGGAGGTAGAGCGTCCCATCTCTACTCCCCTCAAGCTTTTCACTGCTCAAATTTCTCAGTTGGCATTTCATACACTTGTGGTTTGTTAGGGCAGTTACCCGCATAAAGCCCTCTTCATCTGCCCTGAAAGCAGTTGTTTATAAAAGGTTTACATATATAGCTTGTGGCAGAAGGACCAGTTTGGAAATTGCTGGTATGGTTCCAAGGTCGTGGACAAACTGGTGAAACGTACATGGGCCAAAAGGGGTCCACTGACTTGTATGAGGGATGAATATGTTCCATTAGCTAATAACCCAGTCGCTGTGGCCCATATCCTGAAGATATTGAAGTGGAGACAGAAGAGGTTTTTTTGGGCTATGTTGGGGGCGCTGATCATGGCGGAGAGTTGATGTAAGGTGTTCATGATTCGGATAAGTCCAGCGTCTCCATCCAATATGTGAGACATAGCATTATATTGTTCCAATGTGGTTTAACAGACGCTGTCATCACTATACTAACATCCTCAACGGATAAAATGTTAGCTCCAAGTAGGACATGTGCTTCTGCCAAAAACGCTCAGCAAATTCTAACAGGGTCTCAATTTTGGTGAAACTCTATAGTCATAAAGTCAGCTTTCCATTGGGCCATCTTGGTAGTCGCCCCCAAACAGCTGGAGAACAATCACTATAACTTCTTTTAGGATACTGAGCTATTTGGAAGATAGCAGGTAACTTGATCAGCGCTTTCCACATCTAGAGTGGACAGCAACTATTTTGCTTTTCATCAATCAGTAGCTCCCTCCATGGAGAATTCAAAACGCTTAATGTAACCGTGTAGATTCCCGTCACAACTGAAAGGAGGTAATTTTTCAATTTGAATGACTTCGCCTTGCTTCAGGTTCCTGCCAAAAGGAATAGGTGAATTGGTTTTGGAGCAACTACGGGAACCACCCCTTTGCGCATTATCATACAGCTGGCTAACCAGACTCAAATCCATCAAAAAGGACTCAGAAGAAGTGGTGTCACGCGGGAGGTCCATCATAACGCCTGAGGGATATCCATTTGATGATCCATAGAATTCTTCTCCCAAATCGCCACTAACTGCCCCACTTCCCCCAGCTCCAGCGGGCCCCACAAAATGTTTGTTGATCAACTTCTCCACTTTCACCAAATAGCATCTACACCGTCCATCCTGGAATTCCTGTTGCAGCATTTAATACTGTTGTTGCAACACCCAGTGGAATTCCCTCTCAACGTTCAGTTTCTGCTCCATGGCTTATAATCACGAGAGGACATCTTCAATTATGTTTTGAAGGTGGACGTGCTGCTGGCAAGCATTATCCACTTGTTTATTGGCGCCATTTATTTGGTTAAGGAGGGAGGCTCGTTCCCATACCAATTCCTCATTGGCCCATCAAAGTGTATCAAGGCGCCCTTGCATGTCTGCATACTCTCTTGTCTCACCAATTGGAAGAGTGAAGGTTCATCAGCGCTCAGCCTGACTAAAAACTTACAGTTGTGTAACCCAAAGAATAAGCTGGAGATAATTGGGAGACGTTGACCAAAGGATAAGCGTGTTATCTGCTATTCGCTGGGTACTCCATTTAATATGAAGTTGGGTTAATTCAGCCAATAAAGAGTCAACTTGGTCTGCCACTTGCCATTCCATCAGTGTCATTTTTCCTTAAGCTGAGCAATCATGGCTTCGAGATCTTCCACCCATTTGGCTAGCTCCATCATAAAGCGCTCAGTATTATTCCCCAATGTCATTATGTCCTGAATCCACTCCACCAATAGGCCATGCTGATCCAGCAGTTCTCTTATTACTCGAGGTAATTCCAAATTTAATTGTGGTACCAAAATGTCCAATCCAAGGAAGATGTCCCCAACATGATGGTCCATCTGTACCAGCGCCCTTGTACCTCCGAGAACAAATGATTGAGATGGTCAATCAGGAGGCAAGTATCAGTTTGCTGTGCTTGAGTGAACTGTAATACATCACCAATTTCTATATTGTGGCAAGCCAGCACATGCAGTAGATGGTGAATTGATGGTTGCACATAAGCGACTAGATATTCCTTGATTCCATGGGTACCAAGGCGGCAAGCCAACAGTGTTGTAGTCACATCCAAATAAGACATATACAGGGCGTAATGATTTTCTTAGTCTTGTTGGTTATAAAACAAACTCAGGGCGTTTTCCCCAGCCTCATCTTCATATTGGCGATATCCATGCAACAACCACGTTATAATATCTAGCAGCTGCTGAGGAGTCACATTTGTGGAGCTCCTTGTTGGTCAGTCGTCAGATTAGGGCAATTCTCTAATTGCAGATTGATCATAACTTCATCATCCCTTGGTTTGGTCACAGTAAATAGTGTTAGTTTATTTATTAGGTGCATCCCATGCTTCTTCAGCATACTGCACACAAAATTCAATCAAATTGTGTCAGAACAAATGAGGGTTCATAATTGTATCCTATTATTGAAAAACTACAGTTGACAGTGGCCCCCTGTAGTGAGCACCACTGTTATTTCTCAGCGTATAGGCTTGTTTCCACTGAGTCAGTTTGCACAGGGTATCAGCCACTGAGCAACCAAATTGGATGATATGAAGATCGCCAACTTTCTAATAAAACTTGATAAACTATATATGGAGCTTTCGCCCCTATTTTGACCTTTATGTAATATAAATTGCAGACTTATCTGCATTTACTCAACCACCCAAGAAAAGACCTTTTCTATCAATCCTCCATGTGACTCTTTATATCTCGGTCTCCCAAGCCAGATGCATCCTCAGCTTGGTAGGTTTCAATTTTTTTCCCTATTCTAGAATCTCTTGTTCATATTGAATCTTGGCATAATTCCCCTCAATTTGCTGAATGGTTGTCATTTTGATCGACTATAATTCATATACCCTTTTCCATAAATCTTGAGACTTGTCTCAATTCCCCCTCCAATCTGTCAATATGGGTAGCATATCATCCAGTCATATCAACTTCCTGACAAGGGATAATCCTGATTACCTGCATCAAAGCCTCCAGACAGCAGGGTCCATACCTGATTTAGTAGTGATCAAATATTTTGCAACAGAAGTATCCAGAATGCCGCCAAATTTTTAAATAAAAAATTAGTATTTATCTTGGCTTGGCTGCGCTTGGATTTTCCCCCAAAATACTAAAACTAAATTCCATCAAATATTGTTCAGAATAAATAGCATTTTTGTGACTATTATGATTAATACCGATAGCTTATACTGATTCCTTTCTCTACTTTCACTTTAGCCTAAAAAACTATAAATAACGTACTGCTTTAGAAAATAAATATCTTTTTCTAGATCAATATTCTCTTCTGCTGTCTTATTTTAGCTTACCACTATTATTATAGTAAAGAAATAAATATGATACACCTTCAAGGAGTTTATTCACTTGAGTGAAGATGTATATCAAAAGTAAACCTTTTAAGCATCTATAGATTAGGGCTTTAGTTGCCCTGGAAGTCATAAAGGGATAGTTGTATCACCACTCCCTTTGTTTCAACAAACCTTATGAACCCAAATAGCAACTTGAGTTACCAATAACCAAACTGAGGGGGCAAGGTACGAAAATATAATAGTCAGAGGAAGAAGAGTAAGCAATATTTGCTTATTTATTGTCAATTGGTACTAATCTGTCTCCTTTGGATACAACAACGTCAGATTTGGTATGAGTAGTCTAGATTTTTTTAGTGCATAAGGACGTCAACACGGTTCGCCTTGTCTTTCATGATGATTTTCATTTTCCAGCCTCTTTGGCAATACTTTTCCCGCAGTTCTTGGCAAAATGGTGAAGTCCATTACTATAAAAGCACTGAAGTTTCAGATTCTTTTTTATTTTTAACAACGTGAACATAAGGTCAGATGGTAGAGATTGGAGTAGAGGTCTTGGAAATCAGGGTTGAAGCTAGTATTTTGTTATGAGATCTTGGATCTCCAAGATGCAGTTAAAATTATCCTTGCATCCAATCATGCGTGAATTAACTTCAGGATAAGATAATGGTGTAAATCACTGCTCTTATAGCGTCATATAGGTTGAATCAGTTTATGGTACCAAGTGTTGATAGTGAGCATAGAAACAACTGGCAAATTTATATGAATATCTCCCTTGGCCAGATTGATAGCCATAAATACCTGCCTTTTATTGGCAAGAGTCTGATTGGTGCAAAAATCCTTAATTTAGGCTGTACATAATTGATCCCAAATTTTGAAAATCCTTAAGATGAGAAGTTGCAATCTCTCAAGAAAGGCTATTCAGACAAGAGTAAGGTTGCTTCACCTTCTAGTGGTCAGTCGCTTCCTCCATAGAGTCAATCAAGCATAAGGTTGGATGCTATACTCTTTTGACCTGGGGTAAATTTCTCTCTGAAAATTAGGTTTGATGTTAGCTATAATAGATGTAGAGAGAGTGTTGACAGCATGGACAGGAGCAGGCTCAGAGATCTCAGTCTCCACATAGTCACAAGGACCTGCTGATATATTTTGTTAATGCACCCCTTTTTATCATTTTTGAATTAATCCCCAATATTGTATTAAAAACAACAATAGCCTTGATGTTTAGTTTTTATTCCAGGGCTTAAATCTAGGCATGTTAAAGCAGGAGTTGGCTCTTGAAATTAAAAAGAAGAGAATCATAACTGCGACAGGTTTGTTCAAGTTGAGTGAGTTAATTGTTAGTTACTTTAATTAATGCAATAATATTGTCTATATTATCAAAAAGGCATTGTGCGTGACTATAGAATCAAATGGGACTCCATCTAGTCAGATCTTATACCATTGGGCTACATTTCTTATATGATCCCATAAAGATGCAAGTGCAGTTTGAACTTCTTGCTTCCTTGACTTGTCTGGATTGTTAGAAGCTTGTAACAAGGAACCAGATGATATTTGGGAGCATGGGGAACTTCAGGCCCCTCTAAACCTCTGGCCCCTCAAGACTTTATAATCCTTCAATCCCAGAGACTTTTTCATGAGAGGCTTATTCTTAGTAGCGTCAGTGTAGCACTTAGTGAAGGGCTTTGATTTGGTTAGGATGGTGGCCCCAAGAAGATTAAGGAGTAATACATTATTATGGAGGTGGTCCTCAAAGTAACAAGAAATTCCATTAACCAACATATTAAGAATGCTATGGACTTTGCTAATTGATTGATGGGTGTCCACAATAGAATCACAGTTATTGCAGACAATTAAGGTGGAGGTGTTGTAAAAATCAACACCATTTAGATGCAAGGCTTGGATTGTTCCCTTGAGTCAATTTACTCCATGATGATACATTCCTACTACTTGAAGGATATGGTGGATGGCTGGATGGACAAAAATTCAGATGTATCATTTAACTCAAAGGGCCAGATAAACTGAGGGCAGTTGAGTGAGCAATATAAGTTCCTCATTGTAAAAGGTAGAGTAGCTCAGGCTTTACTGGAATGGCCTCTCACATAGTATATTCCGCTTAATAATTGTTGCTATACTTTTTTCTGATGTTCTCATGATGCAATTGAAAATGAGTTTAATCAGCAGAAGGTAAGGTAATCAAAAGGAGGCCTTAATTACAGCTTTTCAGACTGTAAGAGAGTCATCTCATATTGAGAAGTGTTGATCCATTTAGGTTAACTCCTCTGCCAATCTGAAGGTTGGTTCTATTGTCTAAAATTTCTCTACTTTTTGTGCTAAACATTTTCACTCCACAAAGCAGAGGCTTCCTGTAGTGAGCACTACTTTTTTGTCAGCTTAAAAAGATCAAGACTCTTAGCCATAGTTCAATTGGGGCTTGAAGCTGATACTATAAGAACTTTCAAATCAGCCAAGAAAGAAGTTTATATACTTATCAATTTATATCAAAAGGTTAAATATTTACAGGATGAGTCAGGATTTGTCACCACAAATATCTTCTTGGACCCCTTGATAAAGATCTTCTAAATCATTTTGGCTCAACTTATTGGTCAATTCTTCACTATTATTTGTTAATAACCTTGTGTCTTCATAACTGGAGGCGCCCTTTGTGAGGTGTAGGGATCTAGGAAGCTAATCCAGAAGGCATCTCCACTGGTTTCTGCAAATGTGAAGATTCTTGTTTGAACCTTTCATATCTATCCCTAAAGAAGGAACCAGATTTAAATGAGATTGCTTAATAGCTGACTTGTCAAACTCAATTTTTTAGGAGAAAGCTTGCTTGTTTATTACCTCAAATCCCAAAACTTGGGTTGAGTGCTCTTTGCGTAACAAATTTTGACTATAGCAAAAGTTTGAAATGTCTTGAAGCTGTAACTTGCAGAGAGGTCGATGAAGATGAAAAGATGGGGAGAAATAAACTACTTTATTATGTTAAAAAAGTGTAAATAACTTTTCTTCCATGTTGCAATCACTAATTTCAACTAATTTGACTCAAGACTAGGTGAGTTTGATATTCTCTTCGAGGAGATTAGTGTGCACCCAATGTTGGGTAGTAGTTGGGCTAGCAAAGTAAAGGGCACAGGATTTGTCTTTGCACTCTTCAAAGTTAAGAAATGCCCCAGTGATACTATTGGCTAGGACAAAAGTAAGAAAGTAGTGGTGAGTATCTCACCTGAGATTTTAGCTTGGCAAAACCAAATATAACCAATACATCAAAACTCCATATTCCTAGCCCCTGTCATCAGAGGAGCACGGGTTTCAAGTTTTTTTAGATATTAACTTAACGGCACTGTGAGAAATGTTTTATAGCAATTTACACAAACACTTCCCATTTGTCATGTATGTAGCACCTCATTCTATGACCTGGGGTTGTCTTTACTTTGGGTTTGAAACCAAGAAAGCAGCGGACAAAGCTGCACAGGTGCATGTGGTGGTAGATCTCCCAGATGGTCAACAGGTGGCCAAAACAAGCGCACTTGTTGGACCAAACCTAACCAAATTTTTGTTACATATGACTTTCTCCACACTACAGTGAAACGTACAATAATTGAGAGTTACCTCTCAGACAGATTAAAAAGCTACGGGAAATTATACCCTTTTTTAATGCAACGCTTCATTCTTATGTCAGAGCTTAGCATGGGCAAAGAGATTGCAGTGATCACCCCATCTGTAGTCATAGATGAACACTTACCCCAAATTCCACACACCGCAGTGCTCAATATTGATGGGCAAGAAACCCGCTTATCTCGCGTTATGGTGGACAGCACACCCTCTATCTGCATCTATTGTTGTGCTTTTGGCCATAAGTACACACCTGCCCTTGCATAGAGGGCACCACCCAGCATGAAATTCTCCCAAATGCAATGGGAAGCGCTGAGTCCTATTATGAACAAGCCATTGACACCAATGCTGCCTTCCAGTGGGGCGCAGGGGTGTTATGTTCAGTTTAAACCTGTGTCCCCACAAGAGCGCAAAAAGTTTAAACAGGCTCATATAGCAGCAGCTTTGGCAGCGTCTGTGATCCCGCCTTCCCAGACCCAGATGACATTTAATCATTTGCAGCCAAACTAGCTCACAATTTTGTTCACCAAACAAATTGGGCCCTCAACCTGCTGAACAGCTTTTTAAGTCAGGTTGTCTAGCACAAGTTTACTGCACACCAATTGAAACCGATTTCCCAACCCAACCCCTGAGCTTTTGCCAGCCTCCAATGGTGTACTGCAGGAGCGCTTCAATACAAATTTGTTGATCTAAGTCAAAACCCAAATCTGAAAAAACATCCAAAGTAAATTAAAACACAAAAAAGAAACCTACC
The DNA here is from genome assembly GCA_022478985.1 of Massospora cicadina. Classification (NCBI taxonomy): domain Eukaryota; kingdom Fungi; phylum Entomophthoromycota; class Entomophthoromycetes; order Entomophthorales; family Entomophthoraceae; genus Massospora; species Massospora cicadina. The sequence continues at coordinate 131,372 of JAKSZP010000044.1, read as the reverse complement.
CGGTGGCACACTTCACATGTGGTGCCTCCAAGACATGTGCTGAAAAAGAAGAGGAGGAAGGGTAAAGAGGTTCTTCCCATTGCACCTAAGGTGTGATGGGGGTCTTCTACACAATGGGGACGTTGAAAATTCCTGGACTCAAGGCCTCGCCATTCTGGGCTAGGAAACTGAGTTTTTTAGAAAATAATTTACCTGTGGACATCCTTGCCATTCAGGAATCCCACTGTCCACAAGGTGCTGAGGAAACATGGGCAACCATGCTCCTCCCCTCCCTTTCCTTTTGATCGCTGCACTGTGGGATGCTTATACGTGTGACCCCTAGTTTAAATTTATCTTTAAAAATTTATACCTCGATGGACATGTGCTGGACATGTCCTTTTTGTGGGTTGATGAAGTGCACGATATTGTTAATATTTACACCCCAACCTGTGCATGGGCTCACCAGTAATTCATCTTGGTCATAACTTTCCTACCACTTCCACCTGATCCGTTTGTGATGGGTGACATGAACTGCTGGGCCAACCCGGCCACTGACTGCTAGCCTTCAACGCCTACCCCCTGCAAAAAGCACACTAAACTCCAAGTTCTAAAAGACACCTTGGGTTTTTTGATACCCTCCTAAACATGCACCGCTGCTCCTCAACATGTCCCAACCCCATGTGAACAACGGTCAGCTGAGGACTATGTCATGCATTAACCTTATTCTTGCCTTATTGAACTTTCAGTCCCAGTTTGCACACTTTATAAATAGAAAAAACCAATTTCTCCGACCACAGGTTGGTGTTGATTTACTTCTCTTTGTCAAGCCCAGCGGCACAGGAACCAAAGTGGTGCAAACTTCGTCCAGATGAGATCACGTCACCCAGGTTTTCCTCATGGGTGGACACCAAAATTTTGGCTTTAGAGTTTTCAATACCGTTCTGTGTGGACCCACTTTCTCCTGGTCAGCCTTTATAGTGAACACCATCTGTCAGGCACGCCAACTCTCATCATGTCGCTCATGGGCTGCCCTGGCAGTCATTATGCGCACGCTTGCAGAAGTGGACCACCTGGAGTCTAGTGTCCCTGATGCAGGCTACATACTATCTTGGGGCCGTAAGTAGGCAGAAGGTTCTTATCTCAACGCACTGGTAAGACAACATAAACATCGCACTTGTTTTTAGATCAAGGCAAAAATATAATGGAGGGCACACATGCTCTGCCTATATTTTCTGAAAATCCTTTATGCCACGACAGAGCTTGGCCTGCACACAGGTGAGGCAGCTGGACCACTCCATCGCAGAAACTCCAGCCAAAATGGAGATCAAAGTCAAAACTACTACTCTGAATTGTATCAATTTGATCCAGTCAAACTGGCTGAAATTGATGAGTTTCTCGATGGTGCACATATCTGCACCATTTCCCAAAACATGGAGTTGATATATTAACTACTCAGGATAAACTCTGGTATGTTGTTTGCGGTGCACCACACAGGAAGTGCCCAGGTCCAGATGGAATTTCTTATGAGTTCTATAAAAGATACTTTATTTGTTTCTTCTCTTTAATGTTTGCCTCAATGAGAAAGTGTCTGTTGGAAATGCGCCTCCTACCTGGGGTTAGGAGGCGTACATGATAACGCTGTATAGGATTGGGGATAAGCTGGACTTGGCCAACTGGCGCCCATATCACTTACTAATACAGATGATAATTTATTTACTAAAATTATGGCCAACCGCCTAGTAGAAGTTACCTCAAAAGTAATCTCCTCTGAGCAACTTGGTTTATTACCAAGAGTTCAATATGAGATAACATTCACACTGTAGCCAACGTCTGCCAATTCACGGCTATTGGGGCGCTTGAGTTCTTGGACCAGCAGAAAGTTATTATAGAGTCAATTCGGAATACCTCAAAGCCTGCCTCCACAAGTTCCACCTTCCCCATCGGTTCATTAATTGGGCAATGTTGCTTATGAATCTGCCACAATGGCTGTGCGTAGCCCAGGTTTTCTCACTAATGTGGTTTAATCTCAAAGGGGTCTCCGGCAAGTGACCCTTTAAGCCCACTCTTGTACAACTTCAGCCTTAACCCACTTTTACACAATTTGAATGCCCGCCTTACTGGTGTCCATGTGCAAGGCCAAGCACCAGTTAAGATGCTAGCATTTTATGACAATTGTATGGTTGGGGTGTCCAACAACCAAGATAAGCGCATTGGAGGCTACTATCAAGGATTATTACAGGGTCAGTAAAGCCGCACTTAATGCCTCCAAAACCGAAATCATTCTCCTTGGTTGGTACTAGGCCGCTGGGCACCAGTACTCCGTTACCTACCTGCTTCAGCAGCTAGCTCACAGGTTCGCTTGTCCTGGCTTTCACATACCGCCCCACCTGTGCCCCTTTTATGAAAAGACCAACTTCTGGTTTGGTGCGCCATCTAGGAATGTGGCTTGAGGTGGGCGGGTATGCCTTATCGTTAATGGAGCACCACATCCTTAACAATGTCATAAAGCGCATTGCTTCCCTAAGAGCCCACCAGACTTCCTTCCCATCCCAGCTTGTGCTTGAAAACTCTATGCTCCTTAACCAAAGTCTGAATTGTGGCCCATGCTATCGCCTTTTCCCCCTCTTTCTTCAACTCTTTGTATACTCTACTACAAGGGTGACTTTGGTTAGGCCGCCCCCCTGTGCGCCTGGAGGTCATGTTTGGCCCTCGACATAGTAGTGGTATGGGCCTTCTCAACTTTGTGGCCCATGCTACCAATATTCCTGGCATCTGGGTCGCTAAGGTCACTAACCTCACATTCCCAGCCCAAAACTGGTCACGTTCATCTTGCTCCAACTTTTCCCGCGCCCTTGCCTCCACAACCCTACCCACCCCCATTCTCTGTTAAACTATCTTGCCTCTCATCCCTCTGCCACGGGACCACATGGGACGCCAGTCCACTTCAAATGCATTCTCCTCTCCATTCGGAGTGCTGAGTTAAAATCAGTATCAGTGGACACACCGCCCAGAGGGGTCGCCCTACTCCCCATTTCAAACAAAAAGTTCATGGGCAAATCATTTTAAAAAACTGATACCCCAACGTCCCCATCTCAATGCCCGTGTGGACTATCTTGATAAGCTCAACATCCCTTACTCTTTGTAGACCCAGAAGGACATTTGGAAGTACACACACCATCCTCTTTTTGCAACCCCAGATTCGCGCCCATGTGTGGAGATGCCTGAGAAAAGTGTACTGCACGTCTGAGCGGTCCAATGCCTCTCAAGTGTCATGCATTGTATGCGGTCAATAAGGGTCATTGGTCCATCACTTGGAAGATTGCCCGCCATCACAGAGGATTTGACGGGATGTTATGCGCCTCTTTTGCCAGGAGAGTGTACAGGCTTTCAGCCTGTCCAAAAACATCTTCGCCTTTTCCAAAACCTCCCCTATCCACCCTTTGCTCCACGCCTTAATTGTTGCAACAGCGCTATGGATGATCCACACCATTGTCCTTGAACTGTCTGGCACTACCCCAACCCTCCGTGAAGTTGTGCGTCATTTCCACTTCCACCTCATGAATCACTTTCAAGCTTGTCTGTTTGGCCACCTACCACTCCACTAACGCCAGTTGGTGTCGTCTTGGTTACCCATCTGGTTACTCTCGTCAGACCCTTTCTTTTCATCTTTGTGAAGTTTTGGTCCAGGCCTCCTCTGACACTTCCCCTCTTTCTTCCACTGACAGTCCTGCTGGAAATGGGAGGTATATTATGCTCTTATAGGGTGCCTCTCATTTTTTTTTCTGGTGATTTGTAGTTGGAGTTTATTAGAAGTGTCCGTCCCATGGTTGTCCTTCTCCAAACAAAATTTTAAAAAACTTATTCTTAAAAGTTGTAAATCTTTATAGGATGTGTGGGGAAGTGTTTTTGGGGATCTTTATGGCCTTTATGATCAGGATCTTTCACAGCCTTCCATATTGGCTGCCTGGTCGACACCCTCATTGTTCCACATCATCCTTATGACCTCAATGTTCGGGTCACGCCTCTTGAGTTTTGGGAAGTGGAGTTAAAATTTTTAAAAGCATCTCCATCAATTCTCGTCACGCAATGCTTCCTGATCAAAGCTCTCAATGGTGCCTTCAGGGACAGCTTTTAGTTTGTGATGGCTCAAGAGTTGACTTATTAAGGCTCAATTTGGGAGTGGGTTTTTTAAATCGCTCATCACACATACCAATAACACCCCCTCAAGATCATGTCAGATTGGGGTATAGGGTCATAGGAATCAACCATGTACTCATTTCACCACTGCCCAGATTGACGTTGGAAAAGGAGTACCCAGAGTTCAACTTATAAATGACCTTGTAAGATATGGATCAATGAAAGTTGAGCTTGTTGTCAATCTCAAGGTTGTTGGTGATAAAAGAGAATGAGGCTACCTATTGAAAATGGGTAAGCAGGTTGACAAACATTTAATAAAGATGTCCCCATTTCTCTAGTGGTGACAATGTCTTGCATGGCTAGGCTTGGAGAAAATGGTTTTATCAGCTAACTCCCTCATGGTCAGTCTAAAATTCTCAGGCACAGAGGTATTTAGTAGGAGCTGAAAGCTTCTTGGTAGTTGGGGAGCACGCCCATATAGAGGTTCAAAGGCGGACATCTTAATGATTCAATGATAGCTTATTTGGTAAGCGAGCAAGGAGCTGGAGAAGGAATGGCTCCAGAGTTAGGGTCAGAGGCGACCTTCTTTCATAAAACAAAGATGAGGGTTCCATTAGCATATTTCACCAATCCATTGGTTAAGGGTTAGATTGGGCTTTAAAACTTTGGTTAGTTCAAAAAAGCGAAGTTAGTTCTTGGACTATCTGTGAGGTGAAATTTAGCCTAAATTCCAAAAGTATAATTTATGGACATTCATTATGGGTGAAAACAGATTGAATAAGGTTTAGGGCCATTGCTTTCATGATGGCAGAAGAATTAGAAATTGCATTCACCAATTTGGTCAAAATAGTCTATAGCCAATAGGATATCTTATGGGCATGAAACCCAATGGGCAGAGGGCCCACTACATCGATGCTAATTTTACTGAAGGGGCATGGAAAAGCCACAACTGAATGCTGATATTGAGACTGACCTGATCTTGGGATTAATAGGTCATACAAGCCTCTAGATCTTCCTGGATGTCCTCAACCATCTGATCCCTGTTGCATAATTCTTTCAGCTATTTTTTGGGTCTTTTTGACTTCCCTATGTTCCACGGTCATATGACCTTTTAGGATAACATCAGTTCAAGAAGAAAAATGGATATTTGAGCCATTTCTTATTTATTTTCTTGTATAGCATTCCCTCTTTAATTTGAGTGTCTTAGGTCATTTTTAGAGCTCAGCTTGCAACTTGGGAGTCACCAACTCCCATCACGTGTGCTGGCCTATTAGATCATACAGTTGGTCTCTTTGGGGGTCAGGACATCAAGTGCCACCATCATTGAGAGACCCTTGGAGTTCTGATGAATCGGTCCTGTGCAATATACAATGTTAAAATCTTAGTTTTGCAGCCTTAGGACCCATCTTGCTAACTAGCCATCTGGGTCCTTCATCTGCTGCAACCATCAGAGTGAGGAATGGTCAGTAATGGTGGTGAAATATGTTCTATATAGGTAGGGACAGAGTTTTTTGATTGCCAATAAAACAGCCAGTCATACAAGCTCAGTGTCGAAATTTTAACCATATGGATTCCTCCAATGATCAAGCAAGATTTGGGATGAAACAACCAATCCCAGCAAAATGGCTCATTGACTGAATTACGTGGATTATTAGGTGATTGCTGGGTAGTTGCTCCCTAATTGGGTTGGGCAGAATCCAAGTATTCTGCTGAGATTGGAGGTTAGGATTGAGTGAAGCCAATTATTGGCCCCAAATTAGTATATGAATCACTGGCGACTAGTAGCTGAGGATGATCCATTTATTTTTTTAAGTAATGTTGGCAGAAACTAAAAATCCCAAGTTTGAGGCAGCTGAGATGTTTCCAGCACCTTATATTAATAATCATCTATTGCCTGAGAAAGGCGATTCCATAAACAATTGACTATGATGAGTCAAAATGAGTTATTGGCAAGAAGCTGAGAAATCCCAAGTTACCAAGCGGCCAAAGATGTTTCTGGCGCATTATTACTAAGTCAAATCCCAAAATTAAAAATTGTTTATAATATATAAACTTACAGCTCACCAGCATTATAATGCTAAGGATGAGCAAAAAATTAATATTTGGACATTGGTAAGAATGGTATAGAGGGTCAACACCTGGGAAGAGAGAGGCGCGGTGAAAGAGAGAGAGTGGTTGGCTGGAAGAACCAGCAATGAGCTGATAGGTCAGTGACAGGCGCAGTATCCCTTTTGTACATATAAATACCCGGTGCTTCCCTCTTAATAAGTATCTCCCTGTGCATAATGTCCCTATTGATTTAAGTTTATGTTTCTTCCTATGGGTTGAGGTTTAGGCTAGTGATCCCCAAATGTCGCGGGTGACACACCAAGGGGTCAGCTGGTGCTGCTGTCCCTGTCGCCTAAGGTGAAATGGCAAGGGTCAGCCAGTCTTCATACTTGTTTGACCTGCCGACCAGCAGAGCCCACTGTCACTGGAAATGAGCTTTTCTGCCACTCAGTAACACTATAATTCCATTCAGCCTTGCTCAGTTCTTGCTGAAGATGCACAGGGTGATTTACCTGATCCTCATTGTGATGAGCTAGGATGGACCAACAGTGAATCACTAGCCTCAGAAAAAAGAAAAATGGGTCAATTAAAGCGTGGAAAAACAAAAATAGGTTTAGTACAAAGAGCATTCCGCAACACAGAAAACACCTGTTCTTGTTCAGGCGGTACTAAAAAGGCAAATTATTCTTCATGAGGTAGACCAGGAACTCAGCTAAGTCAGCAAACCAAGTAAAGAACTGGTGATAATAGCCCACCATGACCAGGAATACTTGAATATTACTAAGGCTGTGGGTACTACATCTTAATGGCGTCAACTTTATCTAAGATGGGCTGGATACCATCTTTTGAGATTTTATGTCTCAGGAATCCCATTTCAGACTAAAAAAGAGCAATTTGAAGGCTTAAGCTTTAATGAGGCCTTTCTAAAATGGTTAAAGACTTTACAGAGGTGTTCTACATGATCATCGAAGGTATATGAGAAGACCATGATATCATCAAGTTACATGAGGACACAGGATAGCTTCAAACCCTCTGGTATTCTAACCCTGACACGTTGAAAGTGGTGGGCGAGTTGCAAAGGTCCTGAGGCATTCTCGTTGGATCAAATAGATCCTTATTGGCTATGAGCACACATTTGGATTGATCTTTGGAGGTGAGCTCTACTTACTGATATCCACTAGTGAGATCAATAGCGGAAAAGTATTGTGACCCAGTGAGCAAGCGGAGAGTCATCAATCCAATGCAAATGGTTGTTAAATCAGCACTCAGTCTCAATTTACAACTTCAAGGTCAGTACCTTTTATAATATAATAAGAGAAACTATGTGAATACAGTAGCCCTGAAAACAGAGGATAACTAATTTATCATCAAAGGTTCTTTATTGGAAGCTTAAAACTAGATAGGTGAAAGAAAGACCCCTGAACTTTCCATTACCAACTTAATAATATAACATCAGAGTACCAAGAAATGCATGTTGTTAAGGAAAAAGTAGAAATCATTGACTTGGATTTTAGGGGACAAAAACCCTTAATGATTGCTATGTCAGTGGGGCAAGGGAGAAAATATAATAACAACGATATTATTAATATTATTAATAATAATTAAGGAATTTGATTTATGATGCCGTAAAGTCTAATAAATTGCTGGTCAGTGATTCAGGAGATATTGCCAGTGGGGTAGTAAGAATTTGACCCTTGATAGCTTATAGCTTAATAAACATGTGAGCGCGTGGGCAATGTAATCTGCTGCAGCTTTTTAATTTAACCAATGTAAGCTGACCAGGGATGGACAGTACCTATATATGTAATGGGATAGGGGGAGGCTAAGTATAGCAAGATTTAGGCACCCCAGAGTAGATGGGATACCCCTGTTGCCAGCTGGTACCGCCAGGTATAGGGGAGTTGAATGCCTTACTCCAAAGGGGTTTCCCCTGCTATGGAGCAGGTGTGAAGGAAGGGGTCCATATGCAGAAATCAGACTGGGAAGCATGATTCAACAAGTTGTTGTGCTTCATCATCATGTATCCATATAGCTAGGCTTGAAAGTGTTCCAGTAGATGTAGGTGAAATTTGCTGATTGTCTCATGGATAGTGGGCACAGTTCCCAAGAAGGCATCTAGTGCTATGGTTTGGATTGTCCACAATGCATGACGACTATCAGGGAGCGGAGTGTGGGTGGTATTGGGGATCAAGTTGGAGTGAAGGAGGCTTCTGGAGATTGGCAGCTCCTGGTCATTTTGGGCTTTTAACAGACGCGCAACTTCCCGCCATATGGCTCTAGATGGGGGGCATGCTTTGAGGTGGTGGTGTAGGTCACACCCCCTCCTCATACTGCGCATGCTGTATGAAGAGAGTTGGAGCAATCTGCTGTTCTGTATGTTCTTCTGAGAAAACTCCAGGTGTTAGCTCTTACCCTTGGCCGAAGGAGTGGATGGTGTAAACCTCCATATTGCCATCTGTGTTGTGAGGTTGTAGGGGATGTCTAAAGCATTCATGTAGTCAATTCTCATGATGAATGGGGCCACATTGTGTGTGTCCCTCTGAGGGTGGTCCTCTAGTTTCCTTAACGTGAAGTGAGTTCTGGGCCTTCCCCTTCCCTGATTAGTGCCTGTGAGAGTGACAATCTACCCCATGTGCTGAATGGTGCTGAGGAAGCGTTTGAAGTGAGGGGGGTTTCATGTGGTCCTGCTGCGTTGGGGCGGTTTGCAAGGTATATGAGCAGGCAGGATGGATTATGTGGGTTGGATAGTTTGAGCTTCTATGCAAATTTGGCTCTCGACGCTCTAGACCAGTGTTGTTGTGGGAGGTCTGGGGCTAGACTTTCTCTATCCAGGTGCCCAAAGTGCAGTTGGCGTGGACCTCAAAGCCTATTAGGCCCAAGCCTCCGCTGTAATGTGGGCCAAAGAGTATTTCCACCAGTATAGGTGGATGGGACTCAGGCCACAGCCATCCCTGGTTAAGTACGCGTATTAAGGATATATATGTAGGTGAGAATTAGATTGCGTGCGCGGGGAACCACATCATTGGGTGGATGAATGAGTTGGCAACTGTTACTTGCCCTGTTAGTCCTGAGGATCTTCCCTTGAGATGACGCGGTTATACACCCGCTGTAGTAGATTGTTCTCAATTGTCTCATTAGCATACCCCCTTGTTTCCAGCAATATCCCAAGGTGGCGGACAGGGTTGATTGTATGAGGTGATGCGAAGGGTAGGATGAGTGGGTTGTTCCTTCATGGGGGCTGTGAGGTTTAGGTATTGTGGCCCAGTTGTTTGTGTACTTGCCTAAGAGGATTATTTCCGTTTTCCTTTTGTTAAGAGACGCGTTGCTCACAATGGAATATTCCTCTAGGGTGCGTTCCAGATGTTGGTCATCATTGTTGTTAGCTATACCTGTCACGCAGTTGTTCGCAAAGGCTAGTATCTTGATTGTTGGTTGACCTTGTGCAGTTATGCCCATGAGGTGTGAGTCAGCGACGCAAAGGAGTGGATCAAAACTGAAGTTATACAGCAGTGGTCTGAGGGGGTCTTCTTGTTTGAGCCCTTCTGTGTGGTGTGATCTTGTTAGTTAGTAAGCCAGGGCTGCATACAGCCATGGATGCGGACTCTGTAAGGATCATCGCCCAGTTTATGAATCTGGGTGGGAGTTTGAAGGCGCTTAGGCATTCATTCAGGTCGGCCAACTAACGCGGTCATATGCCTTCTCCTGGTCTAGGAATACCATGGCTCCAGTTGCTTTGGACTGACATATATTGGCGACAGAGTGTATATTGGTCCAGGTTAAACGCCCTGGTATGAACCCAAACTGAATGGATGACAGGACTTTGAAGGCTATTGTGCCTAATCTGGATGCTAAAATTTTTGTAAGTAGTTTTGTATCAGTGTTAGAGAGTGCAATTGGGCGCCAGTTGGCCAGGTCCAGTTTGTCGCCCTTCTTAAACAGGGTTATGACATAGGATTCATGGCCACCAGGTAGGAGGCGTGTCTCTGCAGCCACTGGTTCATTGATTTCAAGAGGAGGGGTGATTTGTTTAAAGTATTTTTTGTAGAATTAGTAGGGTATCCCATCAAACCCTGGGCATTTCCTACGTGGTGCACTGCATACTGTGTCCCAGAGCTCCTCCTGTGTGATTAGGTTCAGGAGGTTATAGTCCAGCGGTTCACTTTGTATTCTGGTAGTGTGTATGAATCTTTTATTTTTTGTGGGTCAGTTGAGGTGTAATGGTATAGTTCAGTGTAGTAGCGGTGTACTTCCACCTTGACCTCTTCTGGGTCAGTTGCCATGGTGCCATCATCTTTGCGGACCTGTATGCATGCAGGCTGATTGCCGTGGGAGTGGAATTGTCAGAAGAAGTATATTGAGCAGGTTTTGCCTTCTTTTATGAACTTACCTTTTCTTGATACTTTGATTCTATGTTCGTGTTCAAAGATGAGGGCGTTTAGGCGGGCGGATAATTCAGCCTATTTGCGCCCCCGTTGGGGCTATACACGGACTTTGGTGCGTTGAGCATTAGGCGATCCAGTTCCACCAAGGTGCGCCTAATTGTGGCTGTGTCAGCAGTGTACTTATGCAAGGTGAGATGGCAAGTTTTATTTATTAGTTTGACTTTGAAATTTGCCCAAATTCAATAGGATCTGATATGAATGGGGTTGCAAATTTTGGGTTTGTGGCCTCATGTTCGACCCAGTCAAATATTTTGGGCAACTTTATGTTTTCCAGGTGTAGCTTCCTCCAGGTCGACGCCTGTGGGGAGTTCAGTTTGGTGAGAGCTGTACCAAAAAGAGTTGGTGGTCAGAAAAATAGATCTTTTTTGTTGAGAAGTTGAAAATGTTAGAGCGATGGGTTTTTAGGGCAAGGATGTAGTTGATGCGGCTCATTGAGATGGGCGTTCCCTCACGTTTGTTGGGGCGGGTCATGTGTGGAAGGAGTGGTAACCTGGGGGGAGGGTATTGTGAAGGCCAAGAGATGCCTTCATTGCATTGAATTCAATGTGCCCCTTGGGCATTTACTGGGGTTAGGCTATCAGTCCGTGTTGGGTTATCCCATAAGTTGAAGTTGCCCAACAGGATGGTATCTGGTGGCAGGGCGAAGTTTGGACAGTTTTGAGAAAATTGTTTCCTCTTGGCTGCAGTGCATGGGCATAGATGCATACTATCGAGATTGTGTCCTCTTGGCTTGTGATTGTTGCTACCAGGACGCGAGTATGCAGATATGAAGAGGAGTTAGTGATTTCTATTTTTTGTTATTTTTGGACAACCACCCCACATTGGGACGTCCATACCAATAGGGATGGTGAGACCCTGGCTGACCAGGATCCCTCTTCCCCCTGTAGACAGTGGGTTCCTTTAATGGCCAAGATATCTACAGGGGGTTTTAGCAGGAAGTCCAGCTTTTGGGCTTGGGACTCTTGAGCCCTGGCTCCTGTGATGTTTAAAATCTATTGACACTGGGGTTCACGTGGTGCCTCAGGAGGGGTTAGGAGGGCCGTCTGGCCCTAACCCAGCGCCCATATTCTGGTACTTTCTCCATGTCACTGGACCAGTCCACTCTGTGTCATTGTCTGGTCTCTTACCCTGTGTTAATTTTGCACAGGTTTTGCGGTTTTTAGGGTTTTCATCAGATTTTTCTGCTCGTGACTCATGGTGGTTCAGTGCGGTGTGCTGATTGGTTTCTGTGGTTGTGGGGTTTGAATTTGAAGAACTAGGTCTCACATTTTTGCTCATAGTGAAGCTGAATTGTCCTGCTAAGTTTGCTTGATTGATACCACTTGGTGATTCAGTCAAATTGTTGAAAAACATTTTCAGCTTGGGATTCTGCTCTGATTGAGTGTTTCACTTAACTTCCTCCATGTCCTCCTCAGCTTGAGCATTCTGTTCTGATTGGTTGGCTTGAATGATTTCCTCAATGTCCTCCTGAACTTGACCGGGGTCAATAGAGGAGGCTGCGAGTAAGCAGCCTTGCCACTGCCCACTTGTGGGCCTTCTGTATCATTTTGCATATTTTTGGTGATACTGGGTCTATGAGGATGTATTGCCCATCCTCTCCCCAGAGGATTTGGTGGTTGGCGTCAATTATTTTGGAGAAATCTTTGTCATCTTTGTACTTGGCGTCATTGCAGAAATCTGGTGCCAAAATGTACTTTTCATGGGGAATATTCCTTGTACCCTAATGCAGTGCAGTGGTTGCAGATAGGCGGTGCACATTCTAGTGTGATGCAGAATGCCTTTGACACTCCCCTCATGGAGGTAAAACACTGCTGTGCATGGGATTCTTGTGAGGTCTGTGGCCACCTCAGGGATCAGGTTGATCATGGCGATTGCCTTTCCTGTGCATAGGTTTGGAATTAAGTGAAACCACTTTAGTTTGAGTTGCTTAATTTCTATGTAGAGTTCAAGTCCATTTTGGAGCTCCTCCTTGATTAATTTTTGGGGAAGGTTGGTAGGAGCAAGTCAAGGAGATGAACACCGTTTTTTCTATGTTCCATCTGGTGCATGCAGTGTGCACAATTTATTTGCCCTCAGGGAGGGAAATATTGACACAGACTTTTGTTGCGGTATTTGCATCTTCTTCAGTTTCAAAGCCCATATCGATCCAGCCACAGTGGATGGTATGGGTGGTAATGTACACCGTGTGGGGGAAAAGGAGGTCTGCTCCTCACCCATTTTTTCTTACAGAGTTGGAGACTCAACCCCTAGGAAAAGTTGGAGCCCGTGCTCTACCTTTGATAGGGGTTGGGCATATCTTTCCATCTATAAATTTTGTTTTGTGGTGAGCTCCACAAACCTATATGGTGTCTGAGTTTGTGGTTTCTTGGTGGCATTGGTTCCTGGTCCCCTCTCCAGGGCGTTTCTTGCCCTTTGGCGCACCGTTTTGTCCATCGCCTGATTTGGCTTCCGCCCAATTTAATTGGGATTTGTCAAAATCGCCCATCTCTACTGTGTAATTATCAAAAATTGCTGTTTGAATCGAATTGTAGCAACTAATGTTATCATTATGGGAAAGAAAGGCTTAATCAGCTGTAACTTAATTCAATTAATTGACATCACCATCAAGGCAATCCATCATAACTTAATTTAAAAGATTGATATCAGCTTTGAGGCCTGATGAATGGAATCCTTAGACTAAAATGCAAAGCAAATGAAAATATTGAATGATTGGTCAGACCGAATTGCAACAGGGGTAACTGTCCTACTTGGTAAGGGAGTTAAATTGTTGATAGTTCATCACACAATGGCTGCCATCCTTCTTCTAAACTAACAGGAGGGTGGAAGACCAAGGACTACGCGAAGGCACCAATAACCCAGATTCAAGTAGTTTATTGAGTTTAAAAACCACCTGAGCTTCTTCAACTTTACTTTTTTGGTAGGGATGGGACCAAATGGGGAGCTTCCTCACTTTTCGAATAATTTAAAGTACCATTCATTTCCCAAAATTATAGGTAGATGTTGAGAAGTGGTCTGAGTATTCCTCAAGTTATTTCTTGACCTGACTCTATTGCTCACTAGTGAGCTCCTGCTCAATAGAGGTGTCTATTAGAGCTACTGATGGGGATTTTAACCCAAAATCCTTTACATTTCTAAAGCTAACGACGTTGTCAATGGCCTCTACAGAAAGAGGGTAAATATAAACAGCTGGATTATTAGGCCCCACTATACTAGGTTTGCCAGTAAGGTTAGCCAGCAATACTAATATGTATCATCATAGGTGGGAACTAAGATTCCTGGACGGGTCAGGAACTCATTAATAAACAGGTTATCCAGGCTTCAGATTTCAAGCATTTGTCCAGGAGGGAATATTGATACAGATCCAGGTACTGACAAAACCTGGGATTTGGTGGTATAGTATTCATATTAAGCAAATAGATTTGCATGCCCTCTTGGCTATCTATCACAGTAGGGGGTATCCATATGCAAGAGCCCCTTACATGGTACATGAACTACTTGATCCATATTTTGCTCTCTAACAGGTGATCCTGAGCTTTCCCTCGATCTTGGCGTTGCAGAGCTTTTTGAAAACCAGTGTGATTTGGTGTCACAGAATGGATAAGAATCACCCATCATAGTTCATGATGGCAGAACAATTTTGGAGAAACTGAGTCCCTAGGAGAAGGTCATAGCTTGGGTTCTCTAATGCAATGGAAAGGGTATTCATGGAAGCTTCCCAAAGCAAATGGGAAGAGGGTAATAGGCCCTAAAGAACTTAATTCATTTTGGCCCAGCCGCGCCATATTCCATGTAATGGGGTAAGTTGGAGCAATTTTAAACGCATTTCATTTAAAGAGATGAAATGACATTTATAGGGGAAACACTGTCAACAATGGCGTGGATAGAGAATTTATTGACTCAAAAAGTGACACGTGTGACTAAACTTCTTAAACTTCGGAGGTAGTGTGAGAAACCTAGAATATATCAGTAGAAGAGTAAGCAGTATCATGTCTAAATTATCAATGGGTACCAAATCTTATTACTGGTACAACATTAGACTCACTGGAGGTTTCTAAATATTCTTGGGGCGGTGCAGGGCTGTCATCATGAAGTGCCTCGTCCTTCATGCTGACAGCCATTTTCCAGCCTCCTTGGCAAGTCTCTACCAACAAGTCTTTGCGCTATTATGGAATCCATTGCGGTAGGAGCATTGAGGCCTGGGGTTCTTCTGGCATTAAAAAAATTAAACCTGAGGGCGGCTGGAGGAAATGGATGCATAAGACTTGGGGTGCAAGGTAGATGAAGGAAGTTCATTAAGCACTTCCTTATTTTCCTAGATGCAAGTGAAGCTGTTTTTTGGCTAATCATGTACATTTGGACCTCAGAGTAAGATCCCAATGTGGAGATTTAACAGTTATGGCGTCGTCTAAAGTAATGAAATTAGTGGTTACTCAGTGTTGTTCTTGGGCTTAGAACTGGCTGATGAACTTCATAGGACTTTCTTCCTTGCTCAGAAAATTGCCCATTAAAGCCTGCTTTTAATTGGTAAAGGTTTTTTTGCTTCCAATTTTTATATATTAGGGATGTGTGTACTTTTTCCCAGGTGTGGCGCTCCTTCAAATGGGTGAAATCATAATTTTCTTGGCGGTGCTATACAGACAAGAGTGAATATGCTTCACCTTCTTTGGTCAGTAACCTCTTCAATTGATATCCTAAAAGCGTAAAGTAAGGAGGCAATGTTTTCCTGCCAAGTGGTGAATTTCTTCTTGAAACTAGGCTTAAAGTTAATCACAATAAGACTGGTAAGAGTACTGATGACAGGTACCAGTTCTGTCCGGAAATCTCATTTTTTGCTAGTCATGAGGGTCTTGTTGATCCAGCCATCGTCATAAACCATCCAGTTCCTCTTGAGTGTCATCTCAATTTTGGTTCAGGGAGTTAATGGAGGCTTTACGATCAATCTTCTCCTTCAGCACTTAGATTTTGGTACGTTGGAGGAGCAGCTGACTCTCAAAGTTACTCAATCATGTTTTAAACCATGACAGGTTTGCTGAAGTTGGTGATTCAGATATTGATGATCTTGGTGAATGTGCTGAAGTATCCATTTCATCTGACAAGGCTAAATTGGGACTCTGGGGTCAAGAGGGACTCCATCTACGTAGATCTTGCACCCCTGAGCCACGTTGAATATTTGCCCCATGAGAAGCTTGTGCCTATAGAACATCTTGTTTCAGGAGTTTTTAGGGCCACCAGGAGAGGGAACCGCTGGACCAGAAGGTCCTTCAGACCCTTCACTCCCAGAGGCGATATCATGGGAGGCTAACTTGGTAGTGTTGCTGGAGAGTCCGCACAAGGTCCTCAATCTGGTTGAGACATTGGTTCCAGGCAGCCTCAAGGAGCTGCACATTTTATGAAGCTGGTCCAAAAGGTAGCCCAAAATATCACGATCAAACAATGCAAGTTGGTTATTAGAATTGTTGATTAACTGACAGTTAATAATAGTAGCTTCCTGATTGTTGTGAACAAAGAAGGAGGCCGTATTATCTAAAATGACAATTTTTGAGTGTAGGGTTTGAGTAAGCCCTAGTTTTCGTGACACTTCATGGTGATGCAACCTAACTATTTGTAGGAGGTGATGCATGGCAGGATGGATTTTGCTTTAAATATACTGTTCAGTACTTAAATCCAATTATCCCAATGGTAGTAGGGATGATTTATATCAATCTCAAATTATGGAAGGTACTAAAGGGCGTGGGAGAGACTGGAGCGACCTCCCAAAATGTAGATGCTCTTTAATAGTTGTTAAATGAACTTGTTGAGGTTTTCATATTGGAGTTGATACTGGTAATTTTTGAATGGATGGTAGGGTAAACTGGAAGGTAGCAGTCAGCGCGATGACCTCAACTTAACTTATGAGGCCGAATTTCTAGTCAGAGGGTCTATTCCGCTCAGATTAGGCACCAGACAACCTTCGCTAACATCACAATTGCTCTCACTAAGTAAATCCTACTCAGATGCTATACCTTGGTTCATTAATCACTTGTTTACACTGTCCATGTATGTGACGAACTTCTTGCCACTCTTAGATATTCTTGTCATATATTAGCCTTCATGACTTAACGGGAACCTTTTCAACCTCTTCCTTGGCGTTATCAGCACTAAGGTATACTTGATAGAATGTATTCTTACAAATAGTCAGTCCAAGACTGGCTACTGGCAATTACTTCAGATTGGTCAATCTAAGAATGGTTACTGGTGAATAAACTTGACACAACACAAGTTCAAACAAAAATGATAAAATAAGATTCTGTAGAATGGTTTTTATTAATATAAAAGATAAAATATTTTATATACTTCAAAAAGAATTTTAAGATAAGAAGCAAGTAGGATATTCAAAATATCTGGGATTTTAGTATCAGTATTAAAAGTTTTCTATGATCCTCTAGTCAGAAGGCGTCTAACTGCTGCTTTTGTATCTTCACTCATTTTGAGCCAACTTTTGTATGTGTGAGATACATCTCACGGTGGTTACCCATAAACCTGGATGTTTAAGGCCTTTATGCTAGGCCCCTCTTCTGGGTCTTGGCTTATTGTGCTTGTTTTGGTTATGGTTTTATTACTAAATCTAGTAGTATGTGCCTCAATTTTGAGCTCAGCAATATCACTCCTAAGTTTTTGTGCATTGTGGCTTTGAGTCGCTCTGGAAATTGAAGGTTGACCAAATTTGGTAATTTTTGATGTCAAGCCACAGATGACCATGTCAGGGTAATTTGGTTCACTCATTGTTTCACTACCAGTGAAACTCAAAAATTTTGGACCCCCAAAGGTAATAGGAGATTGTTTTTATGAAATTTAGCGGCGTCATCGTCTTCATATTATATATAATCTAACTTAGCAAGGCAAATTTTTGCAAGACATCACCTCAAGTTGATTAAAAATTATTGCTAATTACTTCATCCAGCGCTGACTGAAAATTTTTCTGATCCATGCCTATAAAAGGACCTTTTTCACCCCCATCTGCGTTGAACTGGTCTCCTCTACTGCCACTAGTCTGGGGGTTAATTGAACCCATTTCACTGGTCAAGGAATGACCAGGAGCAACAGTCGCAGTCACTTCCACAATAGTGGCCCACACTCTAGGCTTTCAAGATGTATAGGAGGTACCTTATACTGAGAGGTGTTAATCAATTGAGTTACGCTTCTCACCAATAATCAGGTTGGTTTTATTATCTGTTATTATTCTCTATTTTTTTCTCATGATAGACTTTTTTACTTGGACACCTCAGAGCCCCATGTATTGAGCACCACTTTTCTCAGTGTAACAGTTCTCTTGACTGTAGCTAAAGTACGAGAATGGCTCAAAGCTGTAACTTGCTAAGAGGTCGATGAAGACAAAAAGGTGGGATGAAATAGACTACTTCACTGAATTTAAAAGTTAATATCCATATGATATGTGGGACGTGGTGTCTAGGGGACCTTCATGGCCCTGTACAATCAGGATCTTTCACAGCTTTCTAGATCAACTGCCTAGTTAACACCCTCATTCTTCTGCATTGTCCTCATGACTTCAATGGTGGGGGTCACAACTCTTAAGGTTTGTGAAGAAGAGGCGAGATTCCTGAAGGCATTTCCATAGATTCTCATGCACGTGATTCTTCATGATAGAAGCCTTCGTCACAACCTTCAATACAGGCTTTGTTCATGATGGCTCAATAGTCAACTCTATTGAGTCTCAATTTGTGAGTGGGAATTTCATCTTGATAATTATCTCGAACTCTGACATTTGTCTTGCAGTTTCTGAAGGTTCATTCTTAAGAATGTCAATCATGAAAGTTTTTGTCAAGTTAACGTCAAAAGAAATTGAGTTTCTTGTGAAGATTTTATCCCATTTATTTACGTGGGTGATGGCAGCCTTAGAGCTGATAGCCTGGTGGAACCTTAATTTTTGGTAGCCTGATCAACTATTTTCTGCAAGATATCCTCCTATTTATGCACTAGATTCTTGAATCTTGAAGTCATTTGGTCAGACTTAGCATCCAAGTTAGTTTAATGGTTTTGTTGACTAGTAGCCATGTTTACCAATTTTCAATATAGATTCAATTTGTATGAAACTCTGTTAAAGTCAAGTCATCATCAAGATTGTTTACTTTGATGTTCATCCTCCTTCCAAGAGCCACCCCAGAATTGTCACTCTAAGTATTGAATCCAGGATTCATGATCCTCATCTTAAGTTTACTCAAAATTGCGGCGGTTACCTGGGGTCCTGGGGCCCTCTGGACCTGGGGTCCTTCTAGGCCCTGAGGCCCCTCAGAGCCAGAAAGTCCAGTGGGACCTTTTAAACGCGCGTAATTCAGAGGTTAATTGGGTATTAGCTTTTTCATTAACTTGTCAGATCTAATATAATAACTCCATAATTTCTGACTCATAAGTTTGCTGTTGTTCATTTAATTAGGCAAGTAATTTGGTCACAACTTGCTTCAATCTAAAAAATGGATGGTTGTTGATTCATTTGTGATTCACTGAGTAATTTTTGCTATGATATCCAAAAACTTTAGTACTTATCCAACCTAATTTATTCTGTTACTCATTGGCTTTCTATTTGTTTATCCAGAATGTGCCTCTTATTTGTCTGAACCAAAATCTGAAGCAGTCTCATATATAATTCAGGAGTTAGGAATGAAGCTTCTGGATAAGGATGAATTGTCTTTGGATCTCCACATGTTGAAAGACCAGATGCTGCATCTGATGTTGGAGGCAAGGATGGACAAACAGTCATAGGTAAGTTTTAGTTCAGGCAACTCCCACTTTAATACTTGGGAGAAAGACAGTGGTATATAGGTGCATCGGATCATCTGTAGTCTATGTGGTTTGACTTTTACTGGTTTGTCCTCCAGATTATAAAGTTCTATAGTGCAAATCTTCTACAGTCTTAGATAATTCAGCTGATTGACTATGATATGTTAATTTCTCAGAGACCATAATAGTAATTTGTCATTAGCGCTCTAAATGGCAGTTCTCTTTATTTGGGACTGGTATTTCTTAGATGTTGGAGTGGACTCATCTTGTCACACTTGTATTCTCCTCCATTTTGGGGAGTGTCATTGCTGCTGAAATTATTTGTTATTATGAAGGTAAGTCTTCACCTGGTAGCCTGGAAGGCACCTGGCAGAAAGTACTAATAATGATTTTCAGAGGTTGTTAGCCTGTTCCTTCAGGCCAAAAAATTAAAGTCATGATAGTGTCAAAGGGTTCCATATGAGGATTGTTCTTCACTGAAGAAAATGTGCACTCTGCAACTATCAAGCCACGCAAGATATGAAAAAGCATATATCTACTTATTGCTGGGATATTCATATTCTTTAAAGGGACATACCTTCATTTTTAAATTAGGTGACACTTGATTTACAAGATATTTCTTAGTCTTTGAGGGAGCTTTGTCTTTAGTTTGTGAAGGGAAAGGCCCTTTATAATCAATGAGGGAGTTTTTTAGTGGAAAGCCCCACTGTTTCCTTATGTATTAGAATACAATCAATAAATATATTGTTAGTGATTTTCATTAGTTAAGGGATGATTCATCAGAGGCTCAAAAACATCAGAATTTTATTTAATCACTGTCTCTCCGGATATTTGTTTCACCTTTCCCAGTTTGTAAAAACCTTTCCATTACTAACTTTATTAAGGTTGCCAATTTATGCAGAAAAGTCTTGCGCATCATGGTGCTCATTGCAGATATTACCATGCGCCCAGTAATATGGGTAACCTCTGATCAGTTAGAGGGTTTTGGGGCATTATTGATTAGTTTTGGTTAATTGGGTGGTTCTTCAGGAACTTCAAGTTTACAATTAAAGAAAATTTGTCCTCCCTTGGTCCTTAAACTCACCTCAGGCGCTTAGTAGCTCAGAACTTGAATTTATTGTGAGGAAGGGCGACCAGGGGATGGACACTTCTGAAAGTAAACATTAAAGAAAATGAAACTCAGTAACAGGGAAGGCACCCCAGAGAAGTGATGCTATCTCCTGTTTCCAGCGGGAACGCCACTATGGGGAGGAGGGGGAACGTGTAAAGGGACTGTAACCACAATTGAACACGTGTGGGGGAGGGGTCCGAGTTGATGAACCAAACTGGGAACCAGGAGGAGACCAACTGACGGCGACACAGTGGGAGGTAACCAAACATCCACGCTTGAAAGTGGTCCACCAAATGGGACTGGAATCTGTGGACAGCTTCTGGGAGGGTGGGGGTGGAGCCTGCAATGGCATCCAAGACAATCGTGTGGATAGTCCACATGGCGATTGTGACCACCAGGGCACGGAGGGAGGGTGGAAGAGGGGATATCATGGTTATAGCAAACATATCCCTTGACAGACTGAAGGGATGTGCCTGATCCTGGCCAAGCAGACGTTGTACTTCGCGCCATATCGCTTCAGAGGTAGGGCACTTCTCCAGGCGGTGGAACAGCGTTCCATAATGGCCACACATGATGCAGGATGGGTGTAAAGCATTAGAGCGCTCAGCTGTATGGTACACCCACCTCAGGCAGCGCCACACATGGGAATGGAAATGAGGCAGCAACAGGGGGTGGTGTGCGTATTTCAAAATAGTCTTCTGGGTCTCAAGGGAATATAGGATGTCCATCATGTCCAGGTAGTCCACCCTGGATAGGACATGGGGCCATGTGGAGATCAAGCCGTCTTGAATGGGTAGCCCTGTACCTCCTGTGTGAACTGAGGAGAGGGGCAGCCTCTCTGGGCTGTGCGTCCAAAAATATGGATTCTCCATTCAGCGCTCCACATGGAGAGGAGGATTCGTTTAAAGTGGGGTTTAGTACCATGAGGACCTGTGGCCGATGGGTGGGAAGCCAGATATTTCATCAAGGAGTGAGGGTGCGATGGATTGGTAAGGCCCAGGGTGCGGGAGAAGTTGGAGTGGGCTGCGCGGGACCAGTGTTAGGAGGGGAGCGTAAGGGCGGTGACAGCCGCAACCAGGTGCCCAGGATCTTGGCAGCATGGGCCTTAAAGTCGAGCAGGCCATGCCACCTTGACAATGAGAGCCAAACATGACCTTGAGCCGCACTGGCGGTGGGCGGCCTGACCAAAGCCACCCTTGTAGAAGGGCATACATAGATTTGAAAAAACCTGGGGAGAAGGCGATGGCGTGGGCTCCAAACCAGACTTTGGAGAGGAGCATAGAGTTGGATAAAACAACCCTGCCAGTAAGGGAAGTAGGGTGGGCTCTGAGGGAAGCGATGCGCTTTGTCACGTTGTCTAGAATATGACTTTCCATTACTGCTGAGGCATACCCGCCTGCCTCCACCCACACGCCCAGATGGCGGACAGGCCCTATGGTAGGGCGTGGCACGAAAGGGATCACAAGTGGGGCGGTGTGGGGTGGGCAGGGAAGGCGAGCATGTGTGCAAGCAGATGGGTCAGTCTGGGCACTGATCGCTGGGGCCTAGCAGGTTTATTACTGACCAAGGAGGATGATTTCGGTTTTGGAGGCGTTCAGTGCAGCATTACTTACCCGGGAATAAACCTGGATGAGAGCTTTAAGCGCGCGTGCATCTTGATTATTAGACACCCCCACCACACAATCATCTGAAAACGCCATCATCTTGACTGGGGCTTGGCCTGGTACATGGACCCCAGTGAGGCGGGCATCCACGTTTTGAAGTGGTGGGTCAAGGCTGAAGTTATATATAAGTGGGCTAAGGGGGTCCCCTTGGCGTAGGCCCCTTTGAGGGCGAACTACTTCCGTGAGGAAGTCAGGGCCACGCACCGCCATTGTTGCAGATTCCATAAGCATCATCACCCAGCTGATGACGCGAGGGGGTAAGCGGAATTGGTGGAGGAAGGCCCTGAGGTATTCCCAGTTTAATCTGTCATAGGCCTTCTGTTGGTCCAAGAATACTAGTCCCCAGCGGCTGTGGACTGGCATGCGTTAGCCACAGAGTGCACATTGTCCCAAATTAACCTTCTGGGTATGAAACCAAATTGTTCTGGGGAGATGGTGGCAGAGGCTACAATACCTAGACGGTTAGCCATGATTTTAGTTAAAATTTTGGTGTCCATGTTAGTTAAAGAAATGGGGCGCCAGTTAGCTAAGTCTAGCTTATCCCCTTCTTGAAGAGTGTGATGGTGAAGGCCTCTTGCCCTCCTGGTAGAAGGCGCGTATCCAGAAGGCTCTGGTTAAGGGAGGCAAGCAGCAGTGGGGATAGATATTTGAAGTACTTCTTATAGAATTCATACAGAATGCCATCAGGGCCTGGGCATTTCCAAACTGGTGCACCGCGGATGACAGACCAAAGTTCATCTGGAGTAATCAAATTCATTAACTCTGGGTATTGGGAAATGGTGCAGATGTGAGTGCTATCGAGAAATTTCACCATTTTGGCTGGCAAAGTTGGATTGGATTGGTACAACTCAGAGTAATACTTTTGTATTTTGATCACCACTTCAGCTGGCGTATCCGCGATGGAATCATCTGACCTCCACACCTGTGTGCAGGCCACGCTCTGGCGTGATGCAAAGAATTTTTTAAAAAATAAGCAGAGCATGTGCCACCCTCTGTAATGTGTTTGTCCCTGTACTGAACACAAACCCGATGTTTGTGTTGCCTTTCAAGTGCGTTGAGGTGGGCGGCTGCTTCTGCCCACTTCCGGCCCCAAGCAGGGCTGTAGCCCATTGCTGGGATGTTGGACTCCAGGTGTGCCAACTCTGACAGAGCGTGAGAGATGAGGGCTGATGTAGCTCGTGAGCATCAGGAGGAGAGGTGGTGAGCGTGGCGGATGGTATCCGCTTTGAAGGCTGACCATGTGGAAATTAAGTCTGCACAAAACGGTGTAATAAACTCTTTTGCTAAAGTCGCTGATTCCACCCATGTGGAAAATCCTGGCAACACGAGTTTGGGTGGGTGGAGTTTGCACCAGATGCGGAGCCCTAGCCACTGTGACAGGTAAGTGGTAGGTTATTGAGACCAGCTGGTGATTGGAGAAATTGATTTTTAATGTGTGGAAGTGGGAAATATGAGATCAAAATTGTCACTGGCGCGAGGATAAGGTCGATGTGGGACATGGACCTTAATTGGCCATTGTGGATGTGTGGACGCGTCATGTTCTCAAGCAGCAGAGCTTGCCGTGGCAGCGCATCAAACAACCCAAGGGTGGCCTTTAGAACGCGAAGTTCTACGTGACCCTGGGGGGTGTGGGATGAGAAAGGCCAGCGGTCCATGGATGTGTTTAACCAACAGTTCATGTCACCAACTATGAAAGGGTCAGGGGGTAATGGAAGGGATTTGACCAATGAGAAAAATTCCTGATGCTCTTGTGCACAGGTTGGGGCATATATGTTGATGATAGCGTCCACCACGTCAGCCCACAAAAATGTGACAACGAGGACTCGGCCATCAAGGAAGGATTCAGATGATAAAAATTTAAAAAATTGTTTTTACAAACAAGCATCTCAAAGTGCTCAGACAAGAAGGAAAGGGAAGGGAGGAGCATGGTTTTCCAAGCATCCTCAGAACCTCATGGATAGTGGGACTCTTGGATGGCCAGGATGTCCACAGGTAAATTTTTTTGTAAAAAACTCAGTTTCCTAGCCTGGGATGGCAAAGCCTTGAGTCTGGTGATGTTCAAAGTCCCTAAAGTGAAGGCTTCCACTATTGCACCTTAGGTGTGAGGGGGTGGGCACCTGGGCCTACCAGCCTCCTCTGGATCCCCATGGGCCTTCATGGTGGTGCGGGTGTTTGCAGCAATGCTATTGGAAGATTTGTTAATTTTAGCAGACAGGTTCACATTGGCTTTTGCCTTCACTTTTTGTTTCTACAACGTTGAGCGAATTTTTTGTGGTGCAGTCAAGTTTGGTGCACCAACGTTTGGGTCAAAAAAATTTTTTCAGGTAGGTTGGAGACCAAATTGGTTCCAATCAGGGCTTGGTTGCAAAGGTCAGGTGAGATCAAGTCACCCATCGGATCCTCAGATTGGGTGACCCAATCAGCTTGGGCATCCCAATCTGATTGGTTGAGGGATTACCAATTTGCTTCCGCTGCAAAGGTTTCAATGTCCTCTTGGCGTTGGGAGTGTGGGATAGCGGAGGTGACCTTGGCTGCTTCCTTGACTGTGACCCTGCGGGCCTGTTTGGCCTTCTTTCGCTCTTGAGGGGAGACAGTCTTTAACAGTAGGTAGCAGCCTTGTGCTCCCCACGGGAAAGCCTCTTTAGTGCTTGTGGTTGGTTCATAGTGCGCCTCTCCGCTGGCCATGGCCACTGAGGGGTGCTCTTGGAATGTGATGCCCTCCTTGGTGGGGCATACATGTGCCTTATGGCTGAACGCATCACAGTGGGTGCAGATGGGGGCGCGCTGTCCACCTTTACCCAGAAAGGGTGGGTGGTATGCCCTTCAATATTGATATATGTGGAGTGCAGGATCTGGGTTAGGTCCTTCATGATCTCCTCGGTTGGGGCCAGAACTGCAATGGCTTTGCCGGTGCAAAGGTGTGGCATCAGTGTAAAGTGTTGCATCTCAAAGGATTGTATTTTGCCATATATGGTGAGGCCCACTTTCAGGTGCTGCTCAAGAATGCATACTTGACCATAGTGGGCAAAAAGTCAAATGTGAGGAAAACTTGGTTGGACATTGTCCATCTGGTGCACCTGGTTTCAATGACCCACTGCCCTTTGGGGAGGTCAATCACAACGCGCACCATAGCAGCTTTGTCTGCTGCCTTCTTGTTTTTGAAACTGAGATCCAGCCAACCATGTGACATGGAGTGGGGTGTGATGTACACCGCGGTCAGGAAATGAGTGTGCACATCCCCAAAAATTTTCCCACCACGCTGTTTGTTGAATATCCAGGAACACCCTGGCTCCATATTCCACTGATGAGAGTGGTTGATAGTGCAGCGTGTTGATGTACTGGTTACATCGCGCCTGCCAAGTGAGGATTTCTGGGGAAATAGTAACCGCCAGTTTTTTATTTTTATTTAATCCGCCAGTTTCAATGGGGCATTTGTGAACGTTAAAAGTCGCAGGCCTACCACCTGTGTCTTTTACCTTACTTGCCCAACTGCTCCCTGACATGGGCGCAAACTAATCTCCTCGGTGAGATTATCAAACTAAAGTCAGAATTGATTTGAATAAGTTGCAAAAGTGATTGCAACGAGAGAGAAAAGTTTTTCACGCTTAGTAGCTCAGATGTAATTTAAAAACAGTGATGAATTTACCATCAGGTTTGGGCCATCTAATACTATAAATTTATTTGGTATCAAACAGGATCAAAGCGTAGTTATCTATTAAATATAACTACATTCATAAACATTATATAAAATTATAAATATAAAAGTGTACAGTATAGAATCTCTTTTAAAAATTACTTTAATATGCTGATTTATATAAACATGAGATATATCAGTTTGAAAATAAATGCATTATAAATTTTTTAAACTTTTTACTATAATTTGACAAAAAGTCGTTATGTTAAATACTGATCTATTATAAATTGTACTACTACTTTATCTTAGAGTCCATAGTATCCAGTACTATATATATGACTAGTGATAACATTAGGTGATTAAAATAGTTAATTTAGAGCTGCAATATATCCGACTTTTTATACAGCTATATCTATATTTTGTTAATATCACTTTTAGTAGATGCCTGTAGTCTATTAATTAAATGAAAAAACTATTGTTTACTGAAAGCAATACTAACTTCAGGGATACTGATATCAATTTTTGTATAGAATCCCATATAAGGTAATTAACTTCAAAATTATTATGCAAAACATGAATCAAAACTCTGATTTAGTTGAGAATAAGGAAGGTTTAACTCTTTTATGATATAAAAGAGCCTTAATCTTTATTTTCCAATGTAATTAATGCTTGAGAAAATAAGGTCATCTCAGTATGAGGTATGTAATAACAAGAACATTTGAATGATTCTATAACAGTTAGAGGTGGCACAGTTTAGTTTCATCAAGTCTGAATATGACAAACTACTCATAATAAAGCTACCAGTTTCAAAAATGTTCTCATTATATGATTAGCCATAGAGTTACTTAAGATTATTTTCATGGAGTGTGATAATAATAAGAATGGTCTGGAACTCAGGGTGAGTGACCACCCAGAATACCAGCCAGAATACTTCTAGTACAGCTATTCATACTGTGGGTTGAAACAGTAAGTAAGGCAGCCATGTGCACTAGTCAGAAATTTTCAAAATTGGCAATCATAATTACTAAATGTCTAGTGGACTGCTAAAATTCACAAATAAAAGTTATTTCTTTAATGATCAATTTTATTGGAACTAAAGGGTGGAAAGGTGAAAAATGGAGTGACTGTCACAGCTAGTGACTATTTCCTGGTGTTAAAAGCTCCACCAAAGCAAATTCAATCAAGCCCTTGAGGCCAAGTCCATAACCCCTAAAAGTCTCTGATGACCTCTCTGTGGTTATTAACAGGAAATGGGTTCTGGCTAAACATGCCAGGGCTGAGGAAAATGGCTCATCTGAAGCGGAAAATCTGGTGTAAATCGACCTAAAATTCAGGAGATCACATGATATGAAGCTACAGAATTTGGATCTAGTACTAAAAAAAAAAAAAAAAAGCTACAGAATTTGGCCAAATTTGTAAAGTTTTAATCTTGCTGAAAGGCGGAATTTTTAAGGAACAAATCATATTTTGATAATTGCAAGGTAATCTTTAATTACTGGGTAATCATCACAAACCATCCCTTATAAATTTTAAACCCCAACTGAGGAAGGCTTTGCTTTTCTCAGATACTCAAATAAATTTAATAAAGTCTAGAGATTTTATGAAAGTTTTCCATACTCTTCTGATCATTTTCCAAAAATACATCATTTATAAGTTCAGCAATGGCCGGAGTATGTTTCCCACTTTGGTTTGGCTCCCCAGTGGGACGCAAACCCTCCACCCACTCTGCAGCCTATTCCACTAACTCCACCGCATCTTAAATCAATGATTTTCTTTCAATTCTTACACCACCTTCCCCAGCTCTCAGGGACTCTTGTCTCTGATGGTTATGGCCAGTTTGGTGTGCTTCTGCTCACCAAATTTATATAGGAAAATAACCCAGAGCGCCTTGAACGTTGTTTTATTTTGTTAAATTACTTGGCTTTGTTGTTACACCATTTGTCCTGGTGCTTTCCCTTATGCGACCTCCTACGGTCCAGTTTCCCAACATTATCTGAGAAAAACCTTATTTATTGTGAGTTTCTTCTCCTGTTGGGTGGCTAGAGTCAGCCCTACCCTATAAAAGTTGGCACCCATTGAAGTGGTTCACTGGGGTGGTACTTTTATATCCCTTCTGGCCTTGGTTGTTACTTTCTTCAAAGGGTTTTCTGAGGGTGTTGCACGGCTCCTTTCACTCAAGACGTTCATACAGTGTGCAGTACCTTCCACTATCAGCTCAATCTCCACTATTCAAGAGATTCCAAATTTAAAAAGGAGATTTTCAACACGTTGTCCAGCCTTAGGGCCCGCCAGAACTCTCAAGGCAAAGATTAAGCTAACGTCCTCCTTTTCCAGATGTTGCTCCGTGAGATTTCAGAGGAAGCTCACTAATGATTACTCTCCGCTGGTGAGAAAATATCTCTCTCTTGGAATCTCTCCCAACGTTGGAAACTTTTGTCAAGCCCCTCTAGTTTCCCCCTGCTAGCTTTGGTGACTATAACTCCTTTGCCCACTTTGCCTAAGGAGACTTCACTATGGCTCAGTACTTGCGCCTTTTCAATAGACATCATCAAAGTTGAAATCTATTGAAAAGTTAAATGGCCCTCCTCCGCAAGTCCCTGATAATACTGGTGCTGCCTTTAGCATACAGGACAACCCTTCTCCCTCCTTATCTAGGACGTGCTAAGTCTTTTCGTCCCTGTTATAGAACAGCCTCTGTGCTTCCAAGCCTTATTGTACCCACGAAATTTCAGATCTTAGAACTTGACGACTCCATCACTGTGGGGCACCAGCAGGTATCAGATCCCGTGGTGACATATGTAGCAGAGACATTGGTCATTATTTACACTTTCACCTGGCCCTAAAATACCCCCCTTTATACTATTCCAGTACCGCTTGGAACCAGCAGTGAGCTGGCTGGAAGGTGAGACTGAAACCTCCGTTATAGTTGGGGGTCTCCTCACTAATTGCCCTGCACTGCCGCACTCCACGGAGTACCCCTCACTTTTATCCTCAAAAGTAGAGGGGGTTAGTAAGTCTAACCCATTTAGTTCAAAGCAATTACTTCACTCTAGCCGCGCACCCTCAGTTGTTGTTTTAGAATCTATGCCTCATGTCCAACGTGTCATCTCAGTTAAAACAGTTGAATAAATCTTCCCTATCACTCTATATTCACCTCTCGTGGTGGACCCAATCCAGAAACGTTTATAGATCCATGAGAAGATGATTGAAGAGGAGCTCGCCGTGACTGACCCCACCAAAAGCTTGGCTGTCCTGACTGGTGTAGTTTTCGTGCTATAAGGATCTTCCTCCCGCCAAAAATTGCGCATTAAGCTACTCTAAGCCATTCAAGTCCTGTGGGAAACTCACTGGAAATGTGAAGTCATACACTGTGGATTCCTCAGGGGTTTTCTCACTAATACTCCGCCCTTGAGTTTGGAGCAACCTTGTTTTCCCTTGGCTCCTTGTAAGATAAATCTTTCTCTGCTTACTTCTTGTTCAAGGCTACCTTTTTCACTGCGGGATAACTTTCAAGCTCTCACTTTAGTGGACACTGGCGCTACTGAAAAATTTATACATCAAAAGCTGGCGGAGGCTCTGGATCTACCAATAGGGTCTGGTCAGTTTTTGAAGGGTGGTGAATCTCAAATCATTCCGAATTATCATGTATTAAAACCTGTTCCCTTCGTTGCAGGTGATAGGTACTTTGTGGAGAGCTTCTCCTTGATAAAGAACCTCCTATACCCCATTATTTTGGGGGTGGCTGGTGGCACTGGTTTGACATCTCCACTGGCCTTCTGGACTCTACCATGCACGCAAAATTTCATGGAGGAGTCACGGTTACCATCCCATGCCTTAATGAGAGTACAACAGCGCTCCCTAGAAGGTGGCCCTTTCTCCTAAAGTGGGTCTAACCTCTATTTAACCGACTGATACCCTGGCCCCAACACTTATCTTGCCTGAATGCATATGCGGATATGATGACTTGTTTGATCCTGCCAAGGCCCGCCCACTCCCTGAGCATATAAAGTGTGACTTTGAGTTTAAGTTGACCGTGGACCTCTTTAAGATATCCTCTCCAATTTCTCCCTTGTACTGAGAGAGGAGGCTTCCTTGAACGTTTGGGTTGACATGCTCTCTAAGGGTCAAATCTTTAAGAAATCCTCGCCAGTGTGCTCCCCATCCTGATTGTAGAAAAGTCTAATGGCTCACCTCATCTCTGCGTTGATTATGGCAATCTGAACAACGTGATAGTGGCTGACCCTTACCCACTCCCTCTTGAGTAACATATTGCCCTCTACGTGGAGAAGGCGAAGGTGTTCAGCAAGCTAGACTGCTTTAACGCTTTCAACCAGATCTGCATTAAAGAAGGCCAGGGGTGGAAGACCGCTTTTCATACTTGGAAAGGCATCTACCAGTTCATGGTTATGCCGTTTGGCTTTAAGAACGAGCCGCCTGCTTTCAGAGGCTCATTGATGCTGTCTTGGGAGAACTTATAGGAACCTGCGCAATTGCATACATGTATGACATACGTTCTTCTCCCCGGATGCAGATCCCATGCTCACCACCTTGTATCTTATATAGAAAGACTTTCACAAGCTAACCTTACAATAATGCTAGAAAGTCCAAGTTCTAGTCCAAGGGTGAATTCTTAGGAACTATTATATTTTCACTTCCACATGATTGTCCTGGATAAAGAAGCAGCCATCCACAATTGGGTCACTCCCTCATCCCTAACAGAGTTACGCAGATTTCTTGAGACGTGTAACTTTCCCAAGAAGTTCCCCCACAGCTCTCAGAAGTCGCCGCCCCTCTCTACACCGCTTCAGTGAAGAAGATTTTCAGTTGTACCACAGAATGCAACGCCACGTTCCACTCCATCAACTCCGTACCCTTGTCCAGCCCAGTGTTAGTACATGTAGAACCCAACCGCCCATTTATTGTCGCCACTAACACTTCCAAATTTGCGTTGGGAGCTGCTCTATTGCAGAAGGTGGAGTATGGAGTAGAACGGCATTTTGCTTACTTTTCTAAGAAGATGACCCTGGCGCAGCTCAACTATGCAATATATGATAAGGAACTTCTTGTGATTGTCAAGGCGTTACAACACTGGTGCCACCTTTTTCATGGGTCCAAATGGCCTTTTACTGTCAGTGTTGACCACAAGGCAGCAAGTATACTACCACACCCCCAGAAGCTATCCCCTCGCCAGTCTCAGTGGCTGAAAATCCTGTCAGTGTTTCATTTCCATTATAAGTTCACTAAGGGTACCCAGAACCTGTTACCGGATGCCCTATCCCAGAACCCTGCCTTAGCCCCTGACCCAGAACTAGTTGACTCCCACAATACCCAGGTGTTGATTAAGCTGTAACAGGTGAAGGAGAGCCCACTGTCCGACCCCCTGACTTGTTTCATGATGGAACCTTTGGAAGGAGATGCTGACACCCCTTCCCGCATTAGGTTGCCTAACCCTTTGTCAGCTGATTATGATAAGATGAAGCAAGCCAGCCATAGAAATGAAGAACCCGTGGACAGAGGGTATCATTTGTTAGAGAGGGATCATCCTCCATCAAGGCAACTGGTGGGTACCACCTGGACCCCTGCGTGAGGAAGTGATCCATGAAGCTCATGATCATCCAACTGCTGTCCACGCTGGTAAGGACAAGACGATTGAGTTGGTCCGCCGCTCCTACAGTTGGAAGGGTACTGCCACAGATTTGACAAAGGTCCTAAGTCCTGCTTGACATGTAACCGGTTAAAGCTTGGCCACCTGAAGTGGGCTGGGTTGCTTGTACCCCTCCAAGCCGCGGAGGGTCCTTGGACATCAGTGTTTGTCAATTTAATCGTGGAACTCCCCTTGTCACAGGCCTATGATGCAGTAATGGTTGTATTGGACAGTTTCAAAAGATGTCCCAAACATCCCCTGCAAAGCCACCATTACTTCAGGCAAGACACCCAACTCTTTGTAGACCACACTTTTGTTTACATGGTCTCCTCAAAGAGATTTTAGTGACTGGGGCCCACAATTTACCACATAGTTCTGAAAAGCCCTACTTTACATCCTAGGAATCTGCCCCTGACGCTCCACAGCCTTCCACACCCAGTCAGATGGGCAGACGGAGAGGGTGAACCAAGGTTTGAAGAAATTCTTGCGTAGTTATTCCAACGCTGAACATAATAATTGGGCCTCTCACCTCCCGCTGGCTCAATTAGCCTATAATAACCTTAGCAATACTTCTACAGGCACTTCCCATTTTTTGCAAACTATGGTTATAACCCCAGCTTCAACTTAAGTCCTTGGATTGAGTAAACCGTTGTTGCTGCCAATGAGCGCGCTAAAGAGCCCAGTGACCTACATCAGGCAGTGAAAAAACATCTCATTGATAATGTGAGGGTCTACAAAACATATGCTGGCCGCAAGTACTACAGAGGATCTGAGTACAAGACTGGTGAGTTGGTCATGGTCAACGCCAAGAACCTCCACCTGAAGTAACCCTGCGGCAAATTAGGCCAAGCGTGTTGGACCCTTCAAGATCCTCAATAAGGTTGGCTCGTCAGCTTACCAGGTTGACTTACCACCCTTGATCAAAGTATTCAGCACCCTACACAAGTGCCTCCTGACCTCCTTTGAAGGTCTCATGCCACCTCTCCCTGATCCTGTCATACTGGATAGTGAACCCTAATATGATATTAAAGCAGTTCTTGATTCTCGCCTATCATGACGCCGCCTGCAGTACTTGGTGTTATGGAAAGGTTATGATGAGACTGAGAACATCTGGTTATCCTATTGAGACATGACCAACGCTCAGGACCTAAATTGTGACTTCCACACTAGATTCCCAGATGCTGAAGGCCCTTCCACCCAAGCCTCCTCAACCGCCACAAAGCTACCTACCACCCACAAGAATTTTTCCTTGATCAATATCTCCGTAAGCGGTGTGAAACCCCGTCCAAGAGCAAAAAGTGATGTCACTGCTAGTGATCTATTTCCAGGTGTTAAACGCCCCTCCAAAGCAAAGCCAACTAAGCCCTGGAGCCAAGGCCAGAGCCCCTAAAAGTCACTGATGACCTCTCTAAGGTTATTGACAGGAAATGGGTTTGGGCTTTGCCTGCCAGGGCCAAGGAAAATGGCTCGCCTGAGGCGGAAAATCCTGCAAAAATGATTTAAAATCCAGAAAATCATGCAATACAAAGTTATGAAATTTAGCTGAATTTATAAAATTTCGATTTTTCTGAAAGGCGGAAATTATGGCTTAGATCATATTTTGATAATCACATGGTAATCTATAATCACTGGGTAATCATTGCAAGCCTTCCTTTTAAATTTTAACCCCAGCTGAGGTCGGCTTTCCTTTTCTCAGATACTCAGATAATAATAATAAAGTCTAGTGATTTTTGTGAAAGATTTCCCATTATCTTCTGATTATTTTCATAAACAATGCCTTAATTATAAGTCTAGTGATGGCCGTAGTCTTTTTCCCACTCTGGTTTGGCTCCCCAGTGGGATGCAAACCCTCCGCCCACGCTGCAGCCTATTCTGCTGACCCCGCAACGTCTAGTTTCGCTACTTTCTGCCCCAATTCTTATGCCACCTTTCTCAGCTTTCAGGGACTCTTGTCCCTGATGGTTGTGGCCAGTTTGGTGTGCGTTTTGCTCACCAAATTATATGGAAACATAACCCAGAGCACCTGAGACGTTGCTTCATTTTGTTGGGTCACTTAGCCTTGTTGTTACACCTTTGGCCTGGTGCTTCCCTTCTGCGACCTCCTGCGCTCCAGTTTCCATGACAGTGACAGAGGAGCTTGTCAGGGATTCACTGCCTTATAGTCTACAAATATTAGGTGAATGTAAACAAATATATACCATTGGGAATAATTACACAATTTTAATACAGCAGATCGAAATTCAAAATACTTTATGATGTCAAACCAATCTCACAC
Source organism: Massospora cicadina (assembly GCA_022478985.1). Taxonomy (NCBI): domain Eukaryota; kingdom Fungi; phylum Entomophthoromycota; class Entomophthoromycetes; order Entomophthorales; family Entomophthoraceae; genus Massospora; species Massospora cicadina. The sequence goes on along the minus strand of JAKSZP010000044.1, from coordinate 97,662 downwards.
TGGCCAGCTGCCTTACACACAATCTTTGGCACCGAATTTTTCCTCTCAACGCAACAATTCTAGGAAGATTAGTGATGCTTCGTCAAGAGGGAGACTGAGTACCGCCATGATAGGACATATATGGATGGTCCCATTGAGTGGGGAAGGAGTTTATTGCACCCATCCCTCAAGGATAGGCTCATAATCTCCAGCAATGTAGGATAATGGCTTTTTGGGATTTTCAAGCCTGAAACTAAATTTATCAGTTTCTTTTCATTGGATATCAAATTTTGTAACAGATTTGGCTCAGACTGGTCTGCACATCGACCTAATTAGCAAAGTCTCAGGCTCTGCAGAGAAACTGAAGGTTGATCTAAATAAATAAGGGTGAGGGATAAATCAGTTTGTAAAATGAGGTAAAAGAAAAGAAATTTGAGGTTTAGGAGAAGAGACTGATCCAGCGAAATGTGAGACCAGCATTTTAAACGCTCTACATAATGATCATATGAGATACTAAGTCTTTTTGGACAATGATCTGGTCATCACTTGAGAGCTTAAAGTAGGAGAGAAGCTTATTTTTGGATTTGTTTTTGATATAATGAGGGAAGGGTGGTAACTAATAAATTAAGTTCCATCTTCTAAGAAAAGTCCCAATATAAACAAACATTTCTGACATCTATAAGAGTTTTAAGATACTAAACTTATACTTATAATCAGATCTGGAGGATGAGCTCAAGCATTGAGCTATCCCAGGCGTTGGCCTTGTTCTTGGTTTTGTCCTGGGGCCAATTTATGCTGTTGACATGCATTGTCGCTGGGACATTCGTTTGAAAAAAGTTTTGGCATCAAGACCTGATGCATAGGTTCAGGATGGGTCTCGGTGACCTTATCTGTAATGTGATCACTTACCTGGCTAGTACTTCATAATTCATTTGTGGCGTACTGGCGCAAGCCTGTGTTTATATTAGACGAAACTCAAGTACTTTCCTATAAGACTTGTGGAGCCCCTTAATAGAATGTGGTGGTCTCAGGAGGGGAGGAATGGTACCATCATTTGTTGACCATGGTGATGGTGGGATTTTCTTTTTCATTTTAGATATGTGTGGTGCTGGTACGGGGTGCTATGTTGAAAATTGCAGCAGAAAGCCCTATAGTCCCCAATAAAAAAGGTCGAATAGCCCTGACCATGGAGGCTCTGGGATAATTTTTATCAGGTGATTGCACTGATTTGGTTCCAGGAACATCTGGCCCAAGCGACAGGGGGAGGCCCTTTTATCACTCCAGATTGCCCAAATTAGGGATGCATTAACTTCAGATCTTTCAGGTTGAGTACAGGAGTTGATCAAGGAGCAGGTTTGCCCCCCAATTTCCATAGATGAAAGTGTGGATTTAATTGTCTGAGCGGCCTGCCCAGTTGAGGCGCAGGATGAGGCATAGCCAGCGCTTTTAATGGTCAAGCAGGGGAGTAGCTCAATGGAGGAGTACATGTGGATTTTCTAACTGCTATCAAAAGCATTATGGGTTGCAGATTTACAATCATCATGCATGTCTGGTAGGGATTACAGTAAGCTTTACTGGCAGCCTTAGTGGCAGCAAGAGTTTAAGGTACGTTGGCAGAAGAAATTACATTGGTTCTGCAGGCTGAAAAACAATCGATGTTGTATGGACCATTGTGAGGGATCCATGTCCCCCAGGAAGGGGCAATCATCAGTGGGTGGCTGGCATGGTCAGGGTGGTTGCCATGCCTCTCCTCGTATTTTCAGAAATGTACAAGGAGAAATGATAAGGTAATTTGGAGGACTCCAGTAGAGCGGCTAGCCAAAGACTTGAGAAGGAGGAGGTACCTAAGTATACGTCACCTGAAAAGTTTCATTTTAAAAATTTAATCAAAAAATAAGCTGCCTCTTCACTCTATCCTCATTTATATATCCCAATGGGGTTATACATGCTGGGCGGAAGGGAAGAGGTGATGACCCTGGTGGATACATGGGCGGAGGAGAATTACTTTGAACTCTCAGTAGTAAGGAGATTGAAGTTGAAAATAAGAAGGGTTTGGAGGTCACATTTGCTGATGTGTCACAGAGGGCTCCCTCATGGCGATTATATCCCTCAATAGGAGTATAGCAGAATCCATTTCGAGATAAGGAGAATATTTGTGCAATATAGAATCTGTCCCATTCAGTGGTATTAAAAAGGCGGTGGTGGCATTAGTTTTGGTCCCACATTGATCTTCCCTACTGTGCTATTACCTTAACCCCAAGAAAGGGCCCCCCTAATGAAATGGAGATTGGTGGTTGGGGAGTCTATACCAAACAAATTAAAAAATGTGGGTGCGATGCAGGTGGAAGAATTGCTGGCAAATATCTTGATTTTATGAAGTTTTTGGTACCAAAAGTAATTTACCTTTTTCTTAACAGGCCCATTTGCATTTTCTTTCTTGTTTAAGGAGGGGCTAGAACTTCCCAAGAGGATTTCTGGTTTACCTGCTCAATCAGTGGGCAAAAGCTGCGCTAGAAGAGCACGTATGGTCAATTTTAATTGAAGGGTTGATTGATCCATTGAGATCTTCTGCTGTGTCACCTGTGCTGTTAGTGATAAAAGTGAGTGGGGATTTGTGCCGTGGGTTGATTTCTGGCTGCTAAACGCAGTTATAGATCCTGATACCTATCCAATCTTATTGGTAGAAGATATTCTTTCATTAGTCATGGGTTGCACAGTTTTTACTAAGCTAAAATCTTGTGGATGCGTTTAATACGGTCCCAGTGTGACTAGATTATTAAAAATATAAAGTTTTTAAATGTTACTTGGGAAGGGGAGGATACCCCAGTGGTAGAATAGGGACCTCTACCACTGCCTCCCCAAGTTCGATTCTGGTACAGGAACTTTGGGTAGGGGACAATTATGACTTTGTTGGCGTTGCGCACTAATGCCCTGAACTGAGATAGCAAATAGCAAAGGCGGTCCATGGAGTTCCTGGCCTATCATATGCCACGCATGGAGGTTTTCCAAATTTTATCCTCCTTTCCCATTCATTTGATTTCCCCTTAAATGGTGCAGTATCATCCCCAGGTCGGCCCACCTCAAATAAAATGTAAATGTAGATGTTACTTGGGCATGTTACTGTTTTCATAATGATGTTTGTGCTGTGTAATCCCCTTGCAGTGTTTCGCGGATGATTAATTAAATCATGGGGTGTATGATTAGTCATTGCTATGAGAATATATAGATGATATCCTTGTAATTCCCTGTTCCTGAGAAAATGATGTTCACAATGCGTGAGAGGTATTGGGGGGTGATTGATGAGACTAGCCTGGGGATTAAAGCCATCTAGATGTGTTATTTATCTGAATTTCAGTGATTTTTTAGGGAATTTAGTGTTCCAGGATGAACTTGGGATATGACTAACAAGTTGCGGGCTTTTCAAGCATGAAAAAGCACTGACTGACCAAATAAGGCGCGGAGTTTCTTGTAATTTGATGAAATTCCTTTGGCAGTTCATGAAAAAAATAAAAATGGCCCTATCTATTACGCGCTTAATGAAAGATGTTCCATTTATATGGGGAGAGGAGGAGTGGGCGTTTAGTTTGTTAAAGGAGAAACTACTTTTAGCGCCCATTTTGGCTCATCCCACCCCATAAAATCCTTTATGCTAGAAACATATGCCTTGAATTATGCGGTGGGGGCAGTGCTTCTACAAGAAAGGGAGAGTGGGTTAAAATAACCAATTTGTTATTTAACACATAAATGATACTGGCGGAAACCAATTACCCAGAATATATGATAAAAATTTTCTGGCAGTGGTATTATCCTTAAGGGAATGGAAGCTCCACCTGACCTTTCTTTCATTTCAATCAACTAAATCAAAGCCAAATTTTGAGTTTTTAAAAAAAACAAAAAACAGTCACTTAAATAGAGCATTTAAATCAAATGTGAATGCCATCAACGCCTGCTTCTCCAGCTTGGGGTGGTGGTGTGCCACCTTCTGGCATCCTTCGGCCACCACTGAAGCACGTTCAGGCTGGTTCTGCTAGCCCTCCTAATGCCACTGGGCGTTACGTCCCACCTCAGGACTTAGCCCAGCATCTCGCATGCTCACTGGAGGTGCTTCAGAGCGCTTTGGTGCTCCCTCAGAGCAGCCTGCGTTTTAGCCTCCAGGTCAAATATGGGATTCTTTTCCCATATGTGAGCGCGGCCATTATCAGGATGTCTACGCCAGTTTTTAAACCTGTTGAATATATCAATTTTTGCCTTTCAAGGGCTATTTTGACCTTTAACCTCAATCCAAGGCCAATGTGGCGACAGCATCTAAGCAGCCAATTATCTTCAGAAATATCCCAATTCCCACTTTTTGCATGCTACTCCCAGATAAAGCCACTTTGGTGGTCCAATTTGCCAGGTTGCCATCGTTTATCTCCCCTGAACGCCTTCACCACAAACTGATTGAGGGTTTGGCTGTTTATGGCGCAGACCCCATCTTGCAGTTTGTGGTTCCTAATGGGGCGAGTTGGTTGGCAGGGCCTTGCGCCTTTGCAAAGTCTGCCCTTTCCATTGTGATACCCTCCTTGCAATTCCCACCCCCAAACTATGATCAGATCCGCACATGATCACCCTTTTTGGGCACATGTCAAAAACAGCTGCACCATATGCCAATTGTGCTTTGAATTGGATCATTCAAAGCGCAAGTGCCCCATGGCTTCTGCTTCTGCCATTTCCGCCGCTCCTCCTTCTGGCGTTGGGCCAGCTGTTGCCTTAACCAAATTTTTTGAGTGGGGTGCGATCCTTCCATCCCCAACCTTGGTTAATTCTAGTGCTGCTTCCAAAGCAGCATCCAATCAAAATTTGAAAATTTTTAAGAATTTGTCAATTTTACGGAATCCTGAGCTGATGGCTGAGTTAGTTTTGGCTGAACTGCCGTGGTCAACTGTTCACAGCCAATCAGGATCTGCCACTGCACTGACTCCAGTGGCTGGCCTGGCATTAGCCAATTTAAATTTATTCAAAGCACTTGAATGGATTGATGATATGGATCAGCCATATAATGTTAATCCAAATTTTGCCTTAAAGAAATCTTTAAGTAAATCCTCCTGATTAGCATCCCCATTGTTTTAGAGCTAAAAACAGTTTCCCTAAATATGAAAATATTAACAAAATGGCGGTAGAGGCAGCAGAAGCTCCCGCCAACACCTCCTCCACCAACACCTTCACAGGGCGATAGAAAACCTTGTTGAGGGTATTCCCATCCCAAATTTCCCTCGTGATTTTGATGAGGATGCTATATACAAAATTGAGGAGCTCGCTTTTAGTACAAGCCGTGCCAACATCAATGCAGCAAAAACCTCTCTTTTAGACCCCAATTATCCCCAAACCCGCTAGAGCATTAAGTTTAGCACTTGTGTGCCTGCTCTCATCACATTCGCTGAGCATCAATTTGATCAATAAGTTGAGGCAATGGACACTGCCAGCCTCATTTAAGAAAAAAAACCCCAATTATACCTCCATATTCCACATGTTATGATGCTTCAACCCCTATGCTGTCCGCCATGGTCTGCCAGCTAAAGCAGGCGCTGGGAAAAGTTTCTCCAAAGCATCCTCACCTTCTGATATGGCTTCCTAGGCTGGGAACTTAGGGGCTATATTATGAATTTTTTTATAATCTAAAAATCCCTTTATTTGGCTCATTTGCAAATAAAGATGCATGGCAGGCTCCCCATCTGCGTTGGCACTACTAGTGCTAAAAATGGAAGCACCAACTGTTATATACTCGCCATCCTTACATATTATGAATGGACCATAAAGCCTTTTATACTATCACTCTCTTAGAACTATGGACCATCAAAAAGTCTTCTGGAAAGTGGAGCTGATCCAGTATGAATTTCAGGTAGAATAATGACTGGGATCGACCAACACCCTGGCATATGGGCTAACTTAGGATGCGGTGTTGGCCTAAAAGAGGGATGAGTTTGAAGAAATTAATATGACTACAATGTTTTATTAGGAAGAAGTTAAAATTATCAGAGGAGGAGAAAGTGAGTTATGGGAAGAAATCTGAGTAGATAGAGAAAATCAGCATTCAGATGAAGGTTATGGGCTGACTTAGCGGAGGGATAATGACATGTCAATCAATGGATATATGAAGAAAAATTGAGTGTTGTACCATGATTCACATGTAGGATCACAAATCCATTATTGCTTTGGAGGCGTTGCGATTTTCTCATGATCATCCATTGGTGGGTCACACTTGCATCAAAAATGATGGAGCTGGTGCAGTAGAATTACTTATGGCTAGGCCTTCAGAAGGACTTTATAAGATATATGGTAAAATGTCTAATTTGCACTAGACCAAAACCCTTAGGAAGCCTCCTGCTGGTAAGTTAAATCTGCTTCAAGTTTCAGGTCATATGTGGGCGTCAGTTAGTGTGGATTTTAAAACAGCCTTCCAAGGGTCCAGGGTAAGGACACAATCAAGGTGTCAACAACTGATTAACTAAATATGCCTAGTATATTTTGTGCATAACCTAAATTTTAAGCAAAGGATACAGTAAGGATTTTCGTTGACTACATATTCACCCAGCATGGGTAATCCGAGAAAGTTAATTTTTGCTCATGGGCTCCAGTTTGTGTCAAAATTTTAGTTAAATTGTTTAGAAATTTTTAGAAAATCGCCCATGTTGATCCTTGGCATATCATCCCTAATTGGACAGGCAAACTGTCATGGAAATAGCAGAAGAAGTATAGACCAGCCTGCCAGTCAAGATGCATAAGCACCCAAAAGCAAGCCAGAATGCCAGATGCATTGCTAACTGAATGACTTGGTATAAGGCCAGGCAGTGGGAGATGACGGTGTGTTGGTGTAGCAACATGGTAAGAATGATTCCTATAGCGAACCACACTGAACCCACTCCTGACCCAGGGGCCTTGCTGCAGGGGGTGGGATCACTGAGATAGTTTCAACAAGATCCTCAGCATATGGTGCTATCTCAACTGGGGTGACAAGGAGGCGGATTCTCTCTTGCAATTGGTGGGCATATGGCCACAAGATCCCCATCTATTGCTGACAGAAATTAACGATAATGGGGTTATAGAGCCAAAAATACTGGACTTGCTGAACCCAATTGATGATGGAGAGGCACATAGTGACCAAGAATACTGGTAGAACCCATCTGGTAAATGGACCAATGGGCCACCAGGGGAATGCCATCAGGGATGCGGTCAGAAGAAAATAATTAAAATTTAGTTTTTTGGTAAAATTTTATTTTGTAGGAAAGTAAGAAAATTGACCAAAAATTTTCTCAGTGCTTGTGCAACTGATTAAATAGTGGTCAATTGGGGTATTGACAACATGGGATCAGGTCCCAAAATTATGACCTAACCAGAGAGTTGTTTGGGAATGGACGGCTTTTTCCTTGAGAACCAACATCGCAAAATTCTGCGGTGGGCTGAGTCTCTGTCAGTTTGACCTCAAACGTCCAAACTGAGGCTTGGCTACATTTCCAATGGTTGGCACGACAGTGTTTGGCATGATGAGTGATGGGAATCCCCAAGACCACCCCATATAGGGATGAGTCCATTTGGTTGGGAACAGGTTTGGGACGCCCAACCTGCCTGCGCTCAGTTGCTGAACCATCCATTTGGTCAATGGCAACACATTGGCCGCAATGCCCAAAATACCAACAAAAGGCTTTGAACCCTTATTGATGATGCCTGATGTTTGTTCTACCAGCTTATTGATCAAATTGGAGCCATTTGGCGATCCAGCCAATATCTCATTGTTAATGCCTTTACAGCCATTCAAAATTTGGCCATTGGCCAGATTGCCACTCAAAATTAGATCTGACCAATTTCAATTTGGCAATCTCGGCACAGATTTCACTAATTCCCCACAACAGTTATGCTGAGGTGAGTGTGGGTACCGTGGTTGGGATCTGAAGTGGGAGAGCTGTTACCCATCACTCGTCTACTATGTGAGCGAGATCGCCCTGAGTAATGAGGGGTACTGCCATCCTCTTTGGTGTCTTTTTATTTGGGAATGGAAAGATGGCCCAATCAAGAGCCAAGGGACATTCCCCAGGACTTACATTACCCTTTCCTTTTTCCAAAGGAAAAGCCCCCCACTGGGAAACTGCACCAGAGCCACATTCTTGTGTGCTTTGGGTAACTTGATAGCCATAATCATCACGATTTTCTGGGGAGGACGGGGAGCCTCAGGGTGGGATATGTGGAAAGCTTCGCCCAGGTCCATGCAATTTGCGCAATTGTGCATCTTGCCCCAACTATTTTCGTAGGCCAGATACTCTTTCCAGGCCACAAGATATTGGACTGAGCGTCATGACTTCCGAGATGCGAGGATGGCCTCTACCTCAGCTTCTTCCCCATCATCAACGACGATTGGTTCTGGTTCCATGGGAATTGCACCCTTGAAGGGTGACAGCTGGGAAATATGGAAAACTGGGTGCTGCTTTCAATGTGCGGGAAGCTTCAGATGGAATGCCCCATTGCCCAATACTTCCTCCACTAAGTGGGGCCCTGAGCACTTACTGGCAAACTTGCGGGAAGGGGTTTGAATTTGCAAATGACGGGTATCAAGCATGATGTAGGAGCTCTTCATAAACTCGTGACCTGGATGGCGCTTACAGTCCGCAAATTTCTTGTAGTTGTCGATGGCTTTAGTGAGGTGTTCCTGCACTAAAGCTTGAGTTGAATGAATATGGGCAGCATGATTCATGGCAAGCTTGAACCTCAGGATGCAAGCACAGACCAACTGAAAATGAGGGATCATAACCCAACGTTGCTTCATAAGGGGAAAACCCCATTGACGCGTGGGTTCCATTATTATAAGCGAATTGGGTGAGAGGCAAGTCACTGGCCCAAGTATCCTGTGCTGCTGCAACATAGCAACGCAGATACTGTTCAAGAACTTGATTGACCCACTTGGTCTAGCCATCAGACTGAGGTTGATATGCCATGGATTGACAGGGGGTTATCTTTAGGATCAATAGGAGTTCACTTCAAAACCGTGTGGTAAACTGTGTACCCCAGTCACTAATGATCTCCTGGGGAAGACCAAACATTGAAAACATGATGTACAAAAATATGGGCAGTTTCTTCTGACATTATCGCGAAAGTACAAGGGATAAAAAGGGAAATTTTGTGAAATGATCCACCACTACCATCACTGCTGTGAACCCATTAGAACAGGGAGGTCAACAATAAAGTCTATGGACACCGAAGTCCATGGACCTTCCACCTGCTGTAAGGGGTGCAGGAGGCCATTCTTTCTGGAGTGATCCAACTTAGCCCTAGTGCAAGTAACACAATTGGTGATCTAAGATGGAACCTCTTTGGTCAGTCCCAACCAATTAAAGGTTTGCTTGATCAGATTGATGCATTTCTTGTTACTGGGATGTCCGGCCATGGGAAGATCATGGTGTGCATGGAATACCTCCGATTGGAAGAAGGGGGAACCTAAACACAAGAATGGAAGTAAATGAGTCCCTCTTCTAAGGAGTATAGGGATTGTTTGTGACTCGAGTGAACCAACTGCTCAACCAACTCCACGCCTCAGGGCAGGCCATTTGACCGGCTAACACATGAGCCAATAATGGGGCGTCAGGAGCCAACACAATGGAGGAAACAATGGGGGGAACTATTGACAGAATCTGAGTGGCAGGAATCATGGTAATGAGATCCACTTCCTCAGGTTCTGAGGACAGTGAGTGTGACTACGGCTTAGAAAACCAGGATGTACATGGAGCGCACCTTTAACAAATTCATATCTAAAATTATAACTGCACAGATCCTGATAGGTCAGGCCTGTCAGTGCACCAATTTTTGGGGTTTACAAAAATAAAAAAGGGCCTGGTGATCCATGCAAACTGTTAGCTCATGGCGGGCACCCTGCAACAGATACTGCCAATAAGTTAACGCCCATGCAACAGCAGCCAGTTCCTTGTCATAAATAGCCCAGGACTGCTCCATAGCTGTGAACTTTTGGGAGAAATAAGAAACAGGATGTTCTACACCATCGTGCTCCTGAAGCAACACCACACCCACTGCTACTGACAAAGCATCACATGTGACAATGTACAGTTTGGTGGGATCAGCATGTATCAAAATGGGGGGAGACATAAATACCTTCTTGATCGATTCAAATGCCTGCTGGCATTCTGGTGTCCAGAAAAATGGTACGTTTTTCCCAGTGAGGGGATGGAGCGGTGCGGCCAACTGGGAAAGTGCTGGGGAAATTTTTTAGAAAGATGTTAGTTCCCAAAAAACTCCAAAGTTGCTTCTGCATAGTTGGAGTTGGCCATTATTGGATCACATCTAACTTGTTAGGAGGGATAGTGACACCTTCTTTAAGAACCAGATTTCCAAGAAAAGTAACCTCCTCCTTATAAAACTCGCACTTGGAAGCTTTGAGGAACAACCCTGCTTTATGCAAGGCGATCACCACTGCTTCTAAGTCAATAGCGTGTTGTTTGGGAGTTGGGGAGTGAACAAGGATATCATCAATGTATGCAATTTCACAAGAGAACTGAAGATCCCCCAATGCATTGTCAATCATCTGTTGAAACATTGCGGGAGCATTTTTCAGCCCAAAGGGCATTACGCGAAATTGAAAAATGCCTTGCTTTGTTCAGATTGCGGTCAACCATTCCTGTCCTTCCATTAACCAAATTTGGTTGAAAGCGTTCACCAGATCCATTTTTGAGAACACACGGGATTTGGCAATTGCCTGGCTGATTGTCTGCTCCAAAGGAAATGGGTAGGGATCAGTAACTGTTATTTTATTTAAGTGACCATAATATATACCGGGAAGGTTTGATCCATCCAATTTTCTTGCAAAAATGATAGGGGAGGCGACGGGTGAAGTCTCTTTGAACAACCAACCTTTTTTAACATATCGTCCAACCAGGTATTGAGTGCAACTTCTTCCTCCGCTGTATGGGGATACAACGGACAGTTGATGTTCATCTCCACGGTTGTTCAAAGCCCACAGTAATACCTAGTATGCTTCAGCAGGCGATCCACCTTTTCCATGTCAAAGATTCTCTGATATTGCATTAAGCTTTTGGGAAAATTGGCTGGAATGCCCGCGGAAGTAACCAGGGTAGTGATAGAGCTGGTTCCTTGTATCTTCTTGAGGGTGGTAATCAAAGGGAACTCTCCCTCCAAATCATCATTAGTGAATGACAACGTATTATACTCTAAATGAATCTTCACATGTTGTCAGCGCCACCACCCCACACCTAAGATCACCGGAAACACCAAGTTTTACATAGCCAAAAAAATGATTTCATAAGTTAAACTGGTGGATTTAGAAGGGTACTGATCAGTGAACAGCATACAAAGACTGGAAAGCAGATGAGGCCACCATAACTGAAGAGCCCACATCCATTTCCAGTTTTAATTGTTGTGCCAACTCAACACTCATGAAGTTCCCCGCTGCTCCAGTATCCACCAGAGCTTTGAAGGAGACATGATGCAGACCGATACTGATCTTCATAGGTACAAGGAAATAAAAGAAATTCTGTTTATTGGAAGTTTTGACCAACTCATTGGCGACTGAAGAAATAACGGATATATCAGGGGTAGGATAGGGGTCCTTTACTGGAGCGAAAATTGGAAATACAAGAGCAGAGAAATTATTTCCTCCATCTAAACTTGAACAGAATCATTAGTAAACTTTGTAAATGCCAACTTGGACTTGGAAGTTATGACAGGGTTAGTACCCAAGTCAACCGCTAATTTGGAGACAGGCGCGTCATCTGCATCTTCGTTGAGTAATCCTATCATAAAATTCCACTTCTGATAATGGGAAACATGGCGGGGTAAAGCTTTGATAGTAGTTGCAGTGGCACATATTTGATCTACTGATCCTTGGATGGTAGACCAGGCCACGTGATGAGCGGAACCCAAATCTAAGCCCAATCTAAAGACTGCCTGAAGCATATTGATAGATAGACCTGATGTGGGAGCCAGTTCATTAAAGGTAGAAATCAAAGAAACCAAACTAGGGGCTTTGGTCATGGCATAGATCAGCCTGAATAAGTGTTCTGATTGGGACACAGGGGGTTTCAGGGCAGCCGACACAATAGCAATCAATGGGGTGGAGTCTCATGCTTGTGAGGAAGAGCGCAAAAGACCTCTCACCCAATGGCGGCCATCCCCATCCACAGCATCTAACAACGCGAGCCCTTGTTGGGCATGCAATAATGCAGAAGCGTTATTGAGTGCAAATGCTGTACGCATTTTTACTTCAGCAAGCACGTTGAGGACCTGATTGGCGATCTCCTGGGAGGGGACACTCAATCTTCCCTCTGGGCTGGAGGAAGTAGGAGAAGATGAAGTGTGCACAGCTTGGGTGGCTTGAAGAAGCTTACCCATGGTAAAGTGGATACTTCTCCCCAAAGTCAGAAAGTGACCAAATGAACAACAAACAGCAAATGACTGATTGCACATTCATTTGGTAGAGAGTAACCACTGTGGCGCCCAGTTCAAAAACCAAGGTGGAAGTGTCTGGAAATAATGGTTTCTTGATTATGTCTTGGAAACAGCAGAATAAGTTTAGACAAGCCTGCCAGTAGGGATGTGTAAGCACCCAAAAAGCAAGCCAGAATGCCAGAGGCATTGCCAACTGAATGACTTGGTATGGAGCCAGGAAGTGGGAGATGACGGTGTGTTGGTGTAGCAACATGGTAAGAATGATTCCTATAGCGAACCACACTGAACCCACTCCTGACCCAGGGGCCTTGCTGCAGGGGTGGGATCACTGAGATAGTTTCAACAAGATCCTCAGCATATGGTGCTATCTCAACTGGGGTGACAAGGAGGCGGATTCTCTCTTGCAATTGGTGGGCATATGGCCACAAGATCCCCATCTATTGCTGACAGAAATTAACGATCATGGGGTTATAGAGCCAAAAATACTGGACTTGCTGAACCCAATTGATGATGGAGAGGCACATAGTGACCAAGAATACTGGTAGAACCCATCTGGTAAATGGACCAATGGGCCACCAGGGGAATGCCATCAGGGATGCGGTCAGAAGAAAATAATTAAAATTTAGTTTTTTTGGCAAAATTTATTTTGAAGGAAAGTAAGAAAATTGACCAACAATTTTCTCAGTGCTTGTGCAACTGATTAAATAGTGGTCAATTGGGGTATTGACAAGATGGGATCAGGTCCCACAATTTCGACCTAACCAGAGAATTGTTTGGGAATGGACGGCTTTTCCTTGAGAACCAACATCGCAAATTTAGCGGTGGGCTGAGTCTCTGTCAGTATGACCTCAAACATCCAAACCAGGGCTCAGCTACATTTCTGATGGTTAGTACAATGGCGTTTGGACCGACGAGCAATGGAAATCCCCCAAGGCCACCCCATATAGGGATGTGTCCATTTGGTTGGGAATGGGTTTGGGACGCCCAACCTGCCTGGGCTCGGTCACTGAACTGTCCGTTTGGTCAATGGCAACACATCAGCTGCAACACCTGAATTACCAACAAAAGGCCTTGAACCCTCATCAATGACGCCCAATGTTTGTTCTACCAGCTTATTGATCAAATTGGAGCTGTTGAGCGATCCAGCCAATATCGCATTCTTCATGCCTTTACAGCCATTCAAAATTTTGGCCATCGGCCAGATTGCCACTCAAATTAGATCCAACCAATTTCAATTCAGCATTTATAGCACAGATTTTGCTAATTCCCATAATAGTTCTGCTGAGGTGAGTGTGGGTACTGGGGGTGGGATCCAAAGTGGGAGAGCTGTTATTCATCGCTCATCTACTATGTGAGTGAGATCACCCTGAGTAATGAGGGGGCTGCCATCCTCCTTAGTGTCTTTTTGTTTGGTAATGGGAAGATGGCCCGATCAAGAGCCAATGGACGTTCCCCAGGACTTACACAAAATGATAGTGTGAATAAAATACTTGAGCAATATATACATTGTACATTCATGATTGTAAGGATTATTGGGTTTCATGGGTCCAGCTGGCCCAGTTTGCATATAATAATCACTTCCAATTGCTGACAAGAATGACCCCATTCTTCACTAACCATGAGTTAAACCCTACATTAAATGGGGGTTCAGGGGGCGGAGTGTTTCAGGGTCAGATGATTTAGCCTGCACCATGGCAGATATTGGGAAGATGCTATGCGGGAACTTGGAACAAGCCATTTTGTGGCAGAAGCATCAGGTGGATTGACATTGAGATCTGGATCTGCAATTTGATCCTGTGTTTTGGGTGTTCATGGTAGCTAAGAACTACGCTATGCCAGTGAAAAGTCAGAAGCTGGGCTCAAATTTTTTGGACCTACAGAATTATTCACTCTATCAATAAAGTTGCCTTCAAAATTGGAGCTACCAGAAGGGTCTAAGGCTCATCCAGTAATCCATGCCTTACAACTACGTTCATTTAAAGGGAAAGGACTGGATTGGCCAGTACCATTGAGCTCTCAATAAGAGGATGGTCGGGATTATGAGGTTGAGAAGATATTGGATGCGCAGTGGGGCCAAAAGGCCAACAGAAGTTTATGGTAAAATGGAAGGGGCACCTGGTGTAGGAGGCAGCATGTCAGACACAAGAAGAATGCGTGCAGTACCCAAGAAGATCCAGGAGTTCTATGCCTCACAGGGGGTGATGTAATAATCTGGCGCAGCCTGGTCTGCACATCAATCTAATTAGTGAAGTCTTAGATTCTGCTGTGAAATCAAATACCAATTTTGAGAATGAGGGGATTTGCAATATATTGAATGAAAATTGAACACCAGATACTTCACAATCTGATTGAGGAAATACTATCGTGGCAGAGCCTACTGGAATCTCCACAAGCACTGCCCATCCAGATGAGCCGTTGAAGGCCAAAATCCCCTCTGAATCTCTGGACTGGTGGGTAAAGATCTTTCCAGTCAGGGTATGATTGAACCTGATAAATCAATCAGTAAAATTGTGACCCCTAAAAATTAGATGCATTCCAACAATTCAATCTGGAAGTCCCCATACCCCATGGATAACTCAAGCTCTAACTAATTCTAAAAAGTCAATATTTTTAAAATAAAGGGATTCTCGTTTTTACTTAAATTTTCGCTTAGTTTATATCAGAGATTTTGCCTGCCCTTACAGAGATTTGCTTTATTAGATTCTACTTTTCCGCCAAGAGATTTGCCCTAGAGATGAAAGTCTACTAGGAGACTTTGCTAGAGCTACATCAAAAGATAATCGCATAGCCTTTAAAGGGCACAGCTTTTTAAATTTTTTTAAATTTTATTGTGGGGAAGGCCAACCATGGGACGGACATTTCCGAATATGACTCAGGAAAGATAAACTTAGTACCAGGGGGCACCCCAGAGAAGCGATGCTATCTCTTGTTGCCAGCGGGAACGCCACTTATGGGGAGGGGGAGGGAACGTGTGAAGGGGCCGTAGCCACTATTGAGCACGTGTGGAGGAAGGGGTCTGATTTGATGAACTAGACTGGGAACCAGGAGGAGACTAGCTGTCGGCGACGCGGTGGGAGATGTCCAAACATCCACACTTGAAAGTGGTCCACCAAATGAGACCGGAATCTGTGTACAGCTTCTGGGAGGGTGGGGATGGAGCCAGCGATGGCATCCAAGACAATCGTGTGGATAGTCCACATGGCGATTGCCACCACCAGAGCATGGAGGGAGGGTGGAAGGGGGAGGCCATTGATGAAGCAAACATATCTCTTGACAGACTGAAGGGATGCGTTTGATCCTGGCCTAGCAGACGTTGAACTTCGCGCCATATCACTTTAGAGGTGGGGCACTTCTCCAGGCGGTGGAACAGCGTTCCATACTGGCCACACATGACACAGGATGAGTGTAAAGCATTAGAGCGCTCAGCTGTACGATACACCTGCCTCAGGCAGCGCCACGCATGGGAGCGGACTTGAGGCTGCAACAGAGGATGGTGTGCGTATTTCCAGATAGTCTTTTGGGTCTCAGTGGTATAAGGGATGTACATCATGTCCAGGTAGTCCACCCTGGATAGGACTTGGGGTCGAATGGAGATCACGCCATCATGGATGGGTAGCCCCTGTACCTCTTGTGTGAACTGAGGAGAGGGGCAGCCTCTTCGGGTTGTATGTCCACTAATATGAATTCTCCACTCTGCGCTTCGCATGGAGAGTAGGATTCGTTTGTAGTGAGTTTTGGTCCCGTGAGGACCTGTGGCCAATGTGGGTGATGCGAGGTATTTCATCAGGGAGTGGGGGTTTGATGGATTGTTGAGGCCCAAGGCTCAGGAGAAGTTGGAGCGGGCCACGCGGGACCAGTGTTGGGATGGGAGTGTAGGAGCGGTGATGGCCGCGATCCAGGTGCCCAGGATCTTGGCAGCATGGGCTTTGAAGTCAAGCAGGCCCATGCCACCTTGATGATGAGGGCCAAACATGACCTCTAGCTGTACTGGTGGAGGGCGGCCTGACCAAAGCCATCCTTGCAGCAAAGCATACAGGGATTTGAAGAAGCTTGGGGAGAAGGGGATGGCGTGGGCTCCGAACCAGACTTTGGATAGGAGCATAGAGTTGGCAAGAACAACCCTGCCAGTGAGGGTAGTAGGGTGGGCTCTGAGAGATGCGATTTGCTTCGTCACGTTGTCCAGTATACGGCACTCCATTACTGCTGATATGTACCCGCCTGCCTCCATCCACACGCCCAGATGGCGCTCTGGTCCTATGGTAGGACGTGGCACAAAGGGGAGCACCAGTGGAGCAGTGTGTGTTGAGTTAGTAAGGCGTGGACGTGGGCGAGCAGATGGGCCGGGTTGGGAACTACTTGCTGGGGCCCTGCAGTTCTGAAACTGACCAAGGAGGATGATTTCGGTTTTGGAGGCGTTCAGTGCCACGTTGCTTACCCGGGAATATTCCTGGATGAGGGCTTCAAGCGCGCGTGCATCTTTGTTATTAGACACCCCCACCACGCAATCATCTGCAAATACCATCATCTTGACTGGGGTTTGGCCTGGCACATGGATCCTAGTGAGGTGGGCATTCACATTTCGCAGTAGTGGGTCAAGGCTGAAGTTATATAAGAGTGGGCTGAGGGGGTCCCCTTTTCGCAGGCCCCTTTGAGGGCGGACTACTTCCGTTAGGAAGCCTGGGCCACGCACTGCCATTGTCGCAGATTCTGTGAGCAGCATCACCCAGTTTATGAAGCGGGGGGATAGGCGGGAACTGATTGAGGCAGGCCCTTAGGTATTCCCAGTTTACTCTATCATAGGCCTTTTGTTGGTCCAAGAATACAAGTGCCCCAGAGGCTGTGGACTGACACACATTAGCCACAGAGTGCACGTTATTCCAAATTGACCTTCTGGGGATGAAATTGAATTTTTCAGGGGAAATGAGAGCAGAGGCAACAACTTCTAGACGGTTAGCTATGATTTTGGTTAAAATTTTGGTGTCTGTGTTTGTTAGAGAAATGGGGCGCCAGTTTGTTAAGTCAAGCCTATCCCCTTTCTTGAAGAGTGTGACAGTAAAGGCCTCATGTCCTCCTGGTAGGAGGCACATTTCCAACAGGCTTTGTTTGAGTGAGGCTAGCAGCAATGGGGATATAAATTTAAAATATTTTTTGTAGAACTCATATGGAATGCCATCTGGGCCTGGGCATTTTCAGTTTGGTGCACCGCGAATGGCTGTCCATAATTCATTTGGAGTAATTAAATTCATTATTTCTGGGTATCAGAAAATGGTGCGAATATGAGCTCAGTTAAGAAATTCCGCCATTTCGGCCAGCTGAATTGGTTCAGCTCAATATAACTTGGAGTAATATCTTTGCGTTTCAATTGCCACTTAGGCCGGTGTGTCCACAATGGAATTATCCGATCTTTGCACCTGTGTGCAGGCCACGCTCTGGCATAATGCGAAAAATTTTTTAAAGAAGTATGCGGTGCACTTGTCACCTTTAGTGATGCGTGTGGCCCTGTATTGGACACAAACCTGATGTTTGTGTTGCCTTTTGAGTGCGTTGATGTGGGCAGCTGCCTCCGCCCACTTCCAGCCCTATGCAGGGCTATATCCTGTGGCTGGAATGTTGGACTCCAAGTGGGCCAATTCCGCCAGTGTGTGCGAGATAACTGCCGATGTGGCTCGTGAGCGTCTGGAGGAGAGATAGCAATAGTGGCAGATGGTGTCTTCTTTGAAAGTTGCCCATGTGGAAATGGGGTCCACACAAAACGGTGCAACAAACAATTTTGCCAAAGTTGCCTCTTCCACCCACATGGAAAATCCTGGTGACGCAAACTCAAGGGGGCGGATTTTGCACCAATGTGGGGCCTTTGCAACTGTGACAGGTAAGTGGTATGTTATTGAGACCAGTTGGTGGTCAGAGAATTCCATTTTTGTTGTTTTGAAGTGGGAGATATGGGATTGGAATTTTGCCGGCGCTAGAATAAGGTTGATGCGGGTCATGGACCTTAATTGGCCGTTGTGGATGTGGGGACGCGTCATGTTTTTGAGCAGTGGGGCATGTCACAGCAGCACATCCAATAACCCAAGGGTGGCTTTTAGAATGTGTAGTTCTACATGACCCTGTGGGGCGTGGGGTGAGGGTGGCCACCGGTCTGTTGGTGAGGTTAGCCAACAGTTCATGTCGCCAACTAGGAAAGAATTGGGGGGTAGCGGGAGGGATTTGACTGACAAGAAAAATTCCTGACGCTCATGTGCACTGTTTGGGGCGTAAATATTGATGATTGTGTGCACAACGTCGGCCCACGAGAAGGTGACAATGAGCACTCAGCCATTTCAGGAATGTTTCTGAGGATGTGAATTTGAAAAAATTATTTTTCTGAATTAGCACCCCACAGTGCTTCGACCAAAAGGATAGGGATGGGAGGAGCATTGTTTTCCAAGCTTCCTCAGAACCATGTGGACAGTGGGACTCCTGGATGGCCAGGATATCCACGGGTAAATTGTTTTGTAAAAAACTCAGTTTCCTAGCCCAGGATGGGGAGGCCTTGAGTCTGGCGATATTCAGTGTCCCTAGAGTGAAGGTTTCCCCATCGCACCTTAGGTGCAAGGGGGTGGGCCCCCAGGAACACCAGCCTCTTCAAGGTCCCCACGGGCTTTCACAGCAGCATGGGTGTTAGCAGCAACACTATCAGGGTTTTTGTTAATTTTTGCGGAAAGAGTTGCATTGACTTTGGCCTTCGCTTTTTGTTTTCCCAACGTTGGATGAATTTTTTGCAGTGCGGATAAGTTTGGTGCACCATCAAGCGGGGCAAAAAAAAATTTTCAGTTGGGATAGGTCCCAAGTCGGTTTTGACTGGAGCTTGGGTGCAATGATTGGGTGAGATTGAATCTTCCATCAGATCCTCAGATTAAGGGCCCGCTTGGCATGGGCCTCCCAATCTGATTGGGTGATGAATTCCCAAGTTGCTTCCACCATGAAGGTCTCCATGTCCTCCTGGCGTTGTGAGTGTGGGATGGTGGTGGTGGCCTTGGCCGCTTCCTTGACCGCGGCCCTATGGGCCTGCTTGGCCTTCTTCTGCTCCTTCGGGGAGATGGGCTTTACCAATAGGTAACAGCCTTATGCTCCCCATGGGAAAGCCTCCTTGGTGCTTGCGGTTGGTTCATAGTGCACCTCTCCGCTGGCCATGGCCGCTGAGGGGTGCTCTTGGAATGTGATGCCCTCCTTGATGGGGCATGCGTGCGCCTTATGGCTGAATGCGTCACAGTGGGTGCAAATGGGGGGTGCGCTGTCCACGGTTACCCAGAATGGGTGGGTGGTATGCCCTGCGATGTCAATAAAGGTGGAGCGCGGGATCTGGGTTAGGTCCTTCGCGATCTCCTCAGTTGGGGTCAGAACTGTGATGGCTTTGCCAATGCACAGGTGTGGCATCAGCGTGAAACGTTGCATTTCAAAAGATTGTATTTCACCGTATATGGTGAGAACATCTTTCAGGTGTTGCTCCAAGATGTCACATTTTACCATAGTAGGCAAAAAGTCAAACGTGAGGAAAATTTAGTTTTTTTTCGTCCATCTGGTGCATTTGGTTTCGGCGACCCATTGCCCTTTGGGGAGTTCGACCACTATGTGCACTGCTGCAGCCTCGTCTGCTGCTTTTTTGCTTTCGAAACCTAGGTCCAGCCAACCGCGTGACCTAGAGTGAGGTGCAACGTACACCGCGGTTGGGAAAATTTTGTGTACATCTTCACAAAATTTTTCCCATAAGGCCGTTTTTTGGATGTCTAGTACACATGGACTCTGAATTCCACCAACAAAAGTGGCTGGGAGTGTGGCGTGTTGATGTACTGGTTGCATCGTGCTTGCCACATGAGTATCTCTGGGGAAATTGTGACTGCCAGTTTTTTGAGATTTTTTTCTATTCTGCCAGATTCTCCAGGGCGTTTTCAAATGTTAGAGGCCACGGGCCTTCCACCTGCTCCTCTTGCCTTGCTTGCCCAACTGCTCCCAGACATGGGCGCAGACTAATCTCCTCTGTGAGATTATCAAACTAGATTTAATCTTGAATTGAATAGGTTGCAAAAGTGTTTGCAACGAGAAAGAAAAGTTTTAGGGCACAGTCTTTTTTAATAAATAAGAAAATAACACTAGTGCTTTCTGCCAGTCCCTTCTGAGGCTACCTGATGAAGTTATATCTTCACGGAAAACAGCCCAGCAAACCTAAAACTACTGCAATGGATGAGAAAATGCGCTTGAATAATGAAACATCTTCTGGTGAAAGATATGAAGCTTGAATTACTGCCCTCAGACAACTGATGCTAAAGATGGCTTGAGAAGCATGGATGAGCATTGAAGGAAAGTCCCTCAAAGAGGATCTGATGCTAATCTCCTATAAAGCCAGGTTGTTTCTCTGTCCACCAAAGTGGTGATCCAGGACACCAAGATTATAATTTCCGCTGACTTTTAGGTAGCAAAGCTCCTCTTGAGCATGTCAATATGTGCTACACAGATCTTCAGGGAGACATGAATAAATTAAGTTGTCAGGTTGCTGAAGCTAGTTCTCAAATCATCCTAGGAACCAAGGAGTCAAGTGATGTGGGTCAGTCCCCTCCTCCAGATATCCATGTTCTTCCTGAACCTATTGGGTATTTTAAACCCAAACTTAAAGAAAAATATGTGCCTGGAACCAAAAATATCCAGTCTTATTCTTACATATATAAAATTGCAATGGAAGGTGTTGAAGATCGTCAAAAGTGTCAACACATGCAGACCTGCCTTGATAGTAAGGCCCAGGAAATCTTGATGCCTTCTTCTAATGAGTGTACCACCTGGGAGGAGCTAAAGAAAGCCCTCCTCAAAGATTTGGCATTAACCTATCCCTATTAACTGTAAACAGGAGTTCATGCGATACATATTATGTGTGGTGAAACCAACATAAAGTTCACTAAGCAGTTTTATCATGAAGCTCAGGCCCTCACATCCTGTGATCAGGTCAGCTTGGATGACGCCACCGCTGCTGTCCTCTCCACATCTATATATAAAACAAAGTCATGTTAGCTACACCATTTATAACTCAAGAACGGCTGGACCAATTTTCATGATCTTTGATATGTTGGATTTGTCTCCGCTCCAAATAGCAGAATAACTATTAAAACATGGGAAATATATATATATATATACTCAGCACTGTATATTCTAAGTTGCTTATAGTTTACATTTGGAACCAATCCAGACATCTACTTAATAAAACACATTCATTTACTCACTCACTCACTGACTGACTGACTGACTGACATCTGAAACCTTCAAGTCTGATAGGGTCAATCTATTTGGGTGAGTAGATGAGAATTGGCAAATCATATCAAATTTGAAATTATTGATCCTGATGGGTTCAATCTATTTGGGCGAGTGGGTGAAGATTACAAATATCATTGAATTGACACCAAATTTCTCACCTGAAGCTAATTGAGTCAGATAAGTTTAATCTATTTAGGTGAGTGGGTGAGAATTGGCAAATAAGATCAAATCTGAAATTATCGAGTATGAAAGGTTCAATCTATTTAGGTGAGTTGGTGAGAATTAGCGAATATTATCTAATAATTCACCAATTTGCTCATATGAAGCTAATCAAGTCTGATAAGTTTAATTTATTTGGGTGAGTGGATGAGAATTGGTGAATATTATCTAATAATTCACCAAATTGCTCACCTGAAACTCAACAAAAATCAGTACTAGAGTTTAAGTAGATTAAGTAGTTAGGATAATCAACTCACCAGCCACGAGATCAACATTGGAGCTGTTAGTCTGAGTGGCTCAAGAGTGGTGCTGGCACAGCTTATAGGCTACAATGTGAGCTTATCATCTGATAAACTGTAAATACTGTAGCGAAGCATGGGTATCTGGATGTTAGGTTTATAAATTTTAAAAACCTGCCTAATTTGGTTTACCTAATTAATAAAATACTTTTGGCAAGTTAAGCCGAAGTTGATTTAGTGGTTTGGAAGATATGTCACTTGCTCAATGATTTTAAGTATATAGAGATGTTTTGGGTAGCAGGTTGGTGTTATTTGATTGATTCGATAGGTTTTTTTGTTTGGCCGAGTGGTTGATAGCTTTTGTTTGAATCGATAGGACACAGTTTAGCTTTGAGGGTCTATTAGTTATTGGTTGATTTGATAAGTTCAGTTAGGTTTACCTGAGTGGTTGGTGAGTTTTGGTTGATTCGATTGAGCAATTGGATTTGGCTGGGTGGTTATTGCTTATTTATAGTATAAAATCCAAGTTAATAGATTGAAAATCTTTAATTTTATAGACACTGTAGCGAAGCACGGGTAAACGGCTAGTTAAAAACATAATGCGAATTTCACCTTAAATCTCCAGAATGTGTAAAATTCTATAAAATTAATACTTATTACTAAAGAGTCCATTATGGAGTTGCTCAAGTGGGAGATGCGCCAAGCACCTAACAAGGGGAGCCCATCATCTACTCATGCTGTGGACCATCCCCAGAGATCTAAACTTCACCAATATCCTTATGCCTATTATGGATCCTTTAAGCATCAGCAAGCCACTTGTTGGAAGGAAAGGCTTTTTAAGGTGGGAAAAGTGGAGCTGTCTTAGGGCGCAAGGCACAATCTGTTGTTGACCCTGCACCTCAGGCCACATATGCTGTCATTTCCCACACTGAGAGTTACGCTCTGCTACCACCTGACAAGGTGGATGTTGCAGATTTGATAATTCCAGATAATTTCTAAAGCCCTCTTACTTTGCTCCTCCTGGACCATTGCCACCAGGAAAGTCCATATCTAATCTTCCATCTTGGCACTGAGGTTACCCATGTCAGTGATTGGCCATAAGGTGAGAATTCTAGCCATAGTCAATACCAGGTTGCTGGTGAACAGTATCCTCTCGACTAGTGAAGAGGATAAAAGTTGCACTAGACTAAAACCATACCATGAATCAGAAATATAGGTGCCTCAGTTGACTCGATCCCTGGGTGCTTATCCCACCCTGCCACTCTGGCTTGGGTCACTGGTTATAACAGCCCCAGTGGCTGTACTATAAAATGACAGTTAAGACCTCCTCATAGGCACTCAATTCTGTGTTGACTTTGACACCAAGATCAGTCATAAGGATATGGATTTTCTATCTTATGGTATCACATCCTATTAGTGGTTAAAGATGCTCCTAAAGAGAAAAAAGAAACCTAGGTTGTGCTTATTAGAACATCTAAACTGCATTGAGAAGCTAAAATACTGAGTGGTCAGACCTAAGGCTAAACTGCCTACTTTCCGTGTGAACGTTTAATAAGGGATAGTCATATTCTACAATCACTGTGTCGTTATACCCCCAAAATTGCAAATACTGGTGGACATGGGAAATCAGGTTAGAATTTTGTTAGACTATTTGTCAAATTTGGGAAGATCCTAACCCAGCTATTCATGGGCCTCTTACCTGTCCAGTGGTGCTGGATCCTGCTTATCAGGGCCTTTAACAATATTGATAGGCAATATCATGGATCTATATATGCAAATAAAAAGAAACCAAACTGTTGCATATGTTCTGACCTTACCCACTGATCAAATTTAATCCATTCATGGGTGCAGGGATTTCGACCTGGAAATCGATGAGGGCTCTACCATTGACCATGTCAAAGCAAAAATTGGCGACAGACCCACTTTGGAGAAGCAACAGCAAGTGGATGAATTGATTGAGGAGTATGCTAACATATTTTAAGAAAGGTTCCAATGATTTAAGGATGATGAAAAGTACAGCACAGAATATTTATGGGAGACTCCAATTCAATCTATTCTCAGCTCTACAAAATTTCTAAGCTGAGGAATCCCAGGTGTCCAAGGATCTGAAGAAACTCTTGGACGCCAGATTACTGAAGCCCTCACAAAGCCCCTGGGCCTCACCCTTGTTCCTCATATTAAAGAAGGATGGGGGATGCCAGGTAGTGATGGATTACTGCCAGTTGAATGCCCTTACATGAAAGGACAGTTATATGCTACCCCAAATTGATGGCTCCTTAAGACTTTTTGTGGGTTCCCAATTCTTATATGCAATGGATCTTGATAGTGGCTACTGGCAGATAAAGCTTGCACCAGAGGGCTGGGAGAAATGTGCCCTCATAGCAAGTGAAGAGTTGTTCAAACTCATAATGCCTAAGGACTATGCAACGCTCCAGCTACATTCCAAAGGGAGATGAATGGCATTTTAGAGGACTCAAAGATGTCATGTGTACTAGTTTGCCTCAATGATTTGACCATGTTATCATGCACCTTTGACCAACACCTTGCTCACTTCAAATAAATGTTCAAATGTCTCCGCTCTGTGTCACTGAAGCTAAAGATGGCCAAATGCCGGTTCTTCCAAATGGATCTGGAGTATTTTGGGCATAAGGTTACCAAGAAAGGGATCTCACCACTACCAGACAAAGTTGCCGTGATTGAGAAGATGTTTTGACCATCCAGCTTATGCGTTATCTAGGTGTTACTTGGTATGGTTGGCTTTTACCAACAATTCATCCCCCACTTTGCTGAGCTTACTGGACCCCTGACATATCTACTACACAAAGTTGTTCTGTTACAATGGGAGAGAATCAACATCAAGCTTTTGATCTTTTAAAGAAAGCTATCATGACCACCCCTATATCTAACCATCATGTGTTTGAAAACCCGTTAAACCTGTTTACGATGCTAGTGGTGTGACTGTTAGGGCTAGCCTGGCGCATAATGATTAAAATCAAGTTGATCATCTGTTGGTATTTTGCCCACATTTCCAGTTTCCTAGGTTAAAGAATCAGCTGGCCCACTAGGAGATAAGTCCTGCTAGCAGATGATTTTGATATCAGATGATTTTTATTTTGGTTTAATAGAGCCAGTGGATTTTGGGGTAGTTTGCCAGGTTGAATCTGCTGTGGTCAATACATGCAAATGCCTAAGTTTTTCAGGCAGAGTTGCTAATGGAGTTGATTTATCTGATAGTTAATCATTGATAACTATAAGATATGCCAATTGATATCAGTTGGCTTTCATCACCAACTGATTGGAAATTTACTTATCAGTTGTTAGGCAAGTGATGCCACCTGCAATTAGAAGGTCAAACAGTTGGTTCGCGACCTGAAATAATGTGTAAAGGGTCCCATTACCTAAGCAGGTCGCTAGCCAAATGTGGTTGGTTCACTGTGATTTAGCGGAAATGTTAGGGATATGTTCTCTTGCTCCTTCAATTTTCAGGTTTCTGTGATGTCCGACAGAGCAAAGCTTACCCTAATGAGTAGGCCATCTCTGAAAGAGACCTAAAAGGGAAATATAATGGCAACGGCTGCTGTTTCATTACTGAGGTGCCAACCGAGGAGGGGCGCTGAATTCACCTATAAATTCCCTAGTTTGTTTTATATCTATTAAGAAGTTCTATGATCTTCAGTTTAATATTGTTTTAAAACAATAACTGTTGACTCTTTTGTGTGATAAAGAGTAAGGAACAGATATCCTTAGAAGAGAAGCAAATCTCCGCATACTCAGCGTGATGGTAACCAAGACTGAGAACCTCTGGATCTAGAGTTAGATTAAGTTCCGCCGGAAGAGGGAAGATGTTTTTATCTGTCAGTATAATCATAATTAATTAGAGCATTTCAAGTTTTTCGTTGGACCACCTTTCAACCTAGTTAATCTATATTCATCTACATATAATAGTTTCCATACTCTATCAATTGTATAACTAACTAATATCAATCAACGCGGATAGTTCACATGATAAAAGAACTTGTGCAATTATCTCTGGGTACTAAAATCACAGCGGAACCTCAGATTTTGACACCATCTTATAGCATGCTTCAGAAAACCCAGACTCAGGTGGAGAGGAATATAACATAACCAGGTCTGAGTGCTTAGTTGTTCTACTTGCCATCAAGAATTTCCATCCTTTCTTATAAGGAATAATTTATAGTGGTAACAGCTCATGCCTCCCTATGGTGGCTAAAACAGATGGAGGACCTCATTATATGACTGGACCTCTGGGCACTCAAACTTTAAAGGCATGATTTTTCATTTTCCACCCACTGAAATGATTTACCAAAATGCTGACGAATTGTCCCAACTTCCCATACTGACCCTCTACGCCTCTGAAGAGGATTAAATTTATGACATCATTGGGAAACCTGAAAAGTGGAGTCAAGAAACTCCTGCAGCTCAAAAATGGTTAGTTAATATAACTGAATGGACCCAAATTGAATATGGATTGCTATACAAAAAGGTTGTCACCTCTTGGTTGCCCTATGTCTGCCCGCCAGCCAGAATGGAGATCACTTTGGGGGGCTACTTGATGGTAGGTCATGGTGCCATACAGAAACTCATTGATAATTGTGAGAGTGCTGATATTGGGTTGAGATGATTGAGAATATTTAAGATGTAATTGACTCTTATCTTTTGTGCTAGCCAGAAGCCTCCCAATATGACATATCACATCAGGTCATGGGTCTTATTGCCCCCTTTTCTACCATGAGCATTGATGTTGTCAGTCAACTACCCATGGCCTTGTACAGTCACTGATATATCAGACTGTCAGTTGATCACTTCAGAAAATGGGTTGAGGCATCTCAGTAACCTCGCTCGCCTCTAAAACAACCGTTTAATCTCTTATAAAACAGGTCTTCACCCGCCATGGTAGCCAAAGGTATTACTGTCCAAGACAGGCACCAAATTTATATCTCAAGTTATCATTGACCTTAATGCATTGATGGGCACTTATCTTTCCTTTGCTGCTACCTATCATCCCGCCACAAATGGAGCAGTGGAATGAGAGAATGGAATGCTAGTCACCATCCTTCACAATATGGCTCAATCTGACCCAACCCAGTGGAACAAATATATCCAAGAAGCGCTATTAGCATACCGTGTGAGTTACTATCATGACATCCAAATGTTGCTATTTCAAGCTCTATATGGGTGAGAGCCGACCTTACCCTTAAGTTTCCAAACCCTATTTGAGACCTCAACACTGGTTACTAGTGAGAACACGATGTGAAGGCTGGCAGAGGTACTATTCCGCCTATAAGCTCTAGCTGCTAAGTCTATGGGAACTATCATTCCACAAGAGGCATATTGTAGCAACACCCAAAAGACAATCTTTCCTGGGTACTAGTTAGGGAATCTAGTATTGATCTATAACCAATGGCCAGGGGGTCAGGTGCACAAGATTGATACGTTATGGTCAGGACCATATCAAGTAATCTATTGTCAAGGCCCAGAATACTGCATTGCCTCCGTCAAGTCATGCTCCATTGTAAATGAGTCCACGTTAAGTTCCTTAAAACTCCTGTCACTCCTCAGCAAGATCTTGAAAGGGGTACTTTCAGGATTGGTAGAATTCATGATAAACTTAATGAATATCTAATGATGGATACTCCACAATCTGTTTAAGGAAATACTATTTAAGTGGAACCTACCAAAATCACCACGAGCTCTGCCCATCCAGATGAGCCACTGAAGGCCCAAATCCCCTCAGAATCCACCATACTGGTAGCTAAAGATATTGCCAGTTGGGTTTAATTAAACCTAATGAATTATTTGGAGAAAATCATGCCCTACAGAATCAGATGCATTCTGCCAGTTTTTTCCAGAAATCTTCATACCCCACGCAATCCCAAGCTCTCACTAAATCTATAATAAGATTTTATAAATTAAAAGGTGTTCTCGTTTTTACTTATAATTTTCGCCTACTTTAACGCTAGAGATTTGACTGGCCTTAACATAGATGTGCCTTGCCATAAACTACTTTTTCTGATGATAGACTTTCCCTAGAGATGTAAGTCTAATAGGAGATTTAGTTGGAGCTACATTAATTGATTATTACTTTTCTCTCTCGTTGCAAACACTTTTGCAATAAATTCAATTCAAGTCTAGGTAAAGTTTGATAATCTCATCAAGGAGATTAGTTGGCGCCCAATGTTGGGGAGCAGTTGGGCGAGTAAAGTTAAGGGCACAGGTGTAGGCCCCACATCAGCCAAATTTCATAAACGCCCTAGCAAGCCCAGCAGAATAGATAGGATTAGTAAAAACCTGCAGTTATCATTTCCCCAGAATTTTTTGGCCTGGAAAGCATGCTGCAACCAGTTCATCAATACGCCGCACTCCCAGCCACTATTTTCAGTGGAACATGGGGTGCATGTTTTCCTGGATATTCAGCAAATGGCGCTTTAAAAGATGTTTTGTGGAGGTGTACACACACATTTCCCAAACGCGGTGTACGTTGCACCTCACTCCATGCCATACAGTTGGCTAAATCTTGGATTTGAAAATAAGGAAGCGGCGGACAAAGCTGCAAATGTGCAAGTAGTAGTGGACCTCCCAGATGGTCAACAGGTAGTCAAAGCAAAGCGCACCCGCTGGACTAAATTGAACCAAATATTCATAGCTTTTGACTTCCTACCTACTTCATTCAAACGCACCATGCTGGAGAACCACCTGAAGGCTGGGCTCGCCATATATGGAGAAATACAACCCTTCAAAATGCAGCGCTTTACGCTCATGCTAAACCTGTGCACAGGCAAAGCGATTGCAGTTCTCACTCCATCTGCAGGGATAGCGGATGATTTGACCCAAATCTCACATACTGCTTATGTCAAAATCAATGGGCTTAACTTTCACCCATTCAGGGTCACCGTGGATAGCGCGCCTCCTATCTGCACTTTCTGTCGTGCTTTTGGCCACAAGGCCCATACCTGCCCCTCCAAGGAGGGCATTACTCAAACCAAAATTATCTCAGATGCAATGTGCGGCGCAGATGCCCACTATGAACTGGCACTTGACACTGATGTAGTTTTCTCGTGGGTAGCGCAAGTCTGCTACATTCTAGAAAAACTTGTGTCCCCACAGGAGCCTAAGAAGGACAAGCAGGCCCGCAAGGTGGTGGCCAAGGTGGCCAAGATCACATCCACGATCCCACCAGCCCAGCTTTAGGAGGACATTGAGACATTCACAGCGGAAGTAGCTCACAAATCCCTCCACCAATAAGATTGGGACGCCCAATCCAATTGGGCTGCCCAAGCTGAAAACCCAATGGGTGAGTCAGTTTCACAAGGACAATGTGCCCAAGCATTTACTGTGACCGAGTCACTCCCCAATATTCCTGCCAAAAACCCGCCTTCAAGAGATGGTGCACTGCAAATGCACACAACGCCAAAAACTCGTCCCACAGTGGGGAAAAAGAAGAAGGAAAAAGCTAACGTGAACCCCACAGCTAAAGTTTTACACACCAAACCATACTCCATAGCACAAAATACCTGCGCTACCAAACAGTGACATGATGTAAAAGAGAAGGCTGAAGGGCTCAGGTGCTTTTCCCCTTGCACCTAAGGTGCGATGGGGGGAGCCTTTACTTTAGGGACGTTGAACATCGCTGAACTCAAGTCCTCGCCATCCAAGGCTAGAAAACTGAGTTTTTTTACAAAATAATTAACCTGTGGACATCCTGGCCATTCAGGAAAACCCACTGTCCACGCAGTGCTGAGGAATCATGGACAATTACGCTCCTCCCTTCCCTTTCCTTTTGGTATACGCACTGTGGGGTGCTAGTTCAAGTGAACCAATGTTTTAAATTTATTTCATCAAAATTGTATCTAAATGGCCGCATCCTTGTAGTCACCTTTTTTGGGATGACGAGGTGCACGCTGTAAACATTTATGCCTCAACCTGTGCATGAGATCGTTGGGAATTCTTCTTGGCCGTCAATTCCCTTCCAATACCCCCCAACCCATTTGTTGTTGGTGATATGAACTGCTGGATGAACCCATCCACAGATCGCTGGCCCTCATCGCCTACACCCCCACAGGGGCACATTGAACTTTGCATTCTCAAAGCCACCCTAAGGGTTGTTTGATACTTTGCCACATCATGCTCCGCTACTCACTAACATGTTGCGCCCCCAAGTGCACAACGGCCAACTAAGTTCTATGACCTGCATTGACCTTATTCTTGCACCGTTGAAATTTCAATCCCAAACTTTCCACTTCATCACGATGAAAATTGATTTCTCTGACCACATGATGGTATCAGTTTCCTTCTTTTTCCAATCCAGCGACCCAGGCGCCAAAGTGGAGCAAACTCCTCCCCACTAAGATCGCATCACCAAGATTTTCCTTGTGGGTGAAACCTGTGACCTTGGCTCTGAAGTTAATCGCACCATTATGTGCAGGCCCAATTTCCACCTGATCAACCTTAAAGGCGAACACAATCTGCCAGGCTCACCACCTCTCCTCCCATTACTCAAAGGCTGCCTCAGCAGTCATCTTGCACATGATGGAAGAAGTGGACCACCTGGAGTCTAACATCCCTGCTGCAGGCTACAGCCCAGCTTGGGGTTGCAAGTGGGCGGAAGTGTCTGCCCGCCTCAACGCACTGGTAAGACAACACAAACATCAGGTTTGTGTTCAGTATAAAGCAAAGCATATAACAGCAGGCAATACTTGTTCCACTTACTTTTTAAAAAATTCAACACACTGAACCAGAGTTTGGCCTGCACACAGGTGTGTAGGCTAGACCACTCCGTTGCAGATACTCTAGCTGAAGTGGCGATTGAAATAAAAAATCATTACTCTGAATTATATTGATCCAATCTAATTCCGCTGGCCAAAATGGAAAATTTTCTTAAAAGCGCACACGTCTGCACCATTTCCCAATTCCTGGAGTTGATAAATTTAATTACTCAGGACGAACTCTGGTCCGCCATTTGCGATGCACCATACAGTAAATGCTCAGGTCCAGATGGCATCCCTTATGAGTTCTATAAGAAGTATTTCTAAGACTTTTCTTCCTTGCTGCTTGCCTCTCTGAACCAATGCCTTCTGGAAACGCGCCTCCTATATGGAGGGCAAGAGGCCTTCACAATTATGTTATAAAAGAAAGGGGATAAGCTGGACTTGGCCAACTGGCGCCCCATTTCACTCACAACACAGACACAGATATATTTTCACTAAAATCATGGCTAACCGTCTAGAAGTTGTTGCCTCTGCTCTCATTTCCCCTGAAAAATTTGGTTTTATCCCTAAAAGGTCGATTTGGGACAAAATACACACAGTAGCCAACTTCTGTCAATCCACGGCTCCTGGAGCACATGTGTTTTAAGACCACCAGTAGGCCTATGATAGAGTAAACTGGGATTACCTCAGAGCCTGCCTCCACAAGTTCCGCCTCCCCTTTTGCTTCATTAATTGGGTGATTTTGCTAATGGAATCCGCCACATTGGCTGTGCGTGGCCCTGGCTTCCTCACGGATGTAGTCCGCCATCAAAGGGGCCTACGTCAAGGGGACCCTCTTAGACCACTCTTGTATAACTTCAGCCTTGACCCGCTTCTTCGAAATGTGAATGCCCGCCTTACTGGTGTCCATGTGCAAGGCCAAGCACCAGTCAAGATGTTGGCATTTGCTGATGACTGTGTGGCTGGGGTGTCTAAAAATCATGATGCACGCGTGCTTGAAGATACTATCCAGGTTAACTCCAGGGTAAGTAATGCTGCACTTAATGCCTCCAAACTTAAATTGTTCTCCTTGTTTAGCATTAAGTCCGCTGGTCCCCAGCGCCCTGTTTCCTACCTGCCTCATCAACTAGTGCACGGGATCAATTGCCCTGCCCATCCCACTCCGCCCTGCTCATACTCCCCTTTGAGCCACGCACCACCGTTGGCCCTGCCCGCCATTTGGGGGTGTGGCTGGAGGCAGGAGGGTACGCCTCAAAGGTGATGAAAAACCATATCCTAGACAACGTTACAAAACGCATAGCTTCCCTCAAAGCCCGTCACACCTCCCTTACAGGCAGGGCAGTGCTAGTCAGCTCTATGCTTCTCACTAAAGTTTGGTTTGGGGCCCATGCCATCGCTTTTTCCCCTTGTTTCTTCAAGTCATTATACGCCCTTCTGCAAGGGTGGCTTTGGTTAGGCCGCCCACCGCCGGTAGCCTGGAAGTCATTTTTGGCCCTCGCCATAGTGGTGGTATGGGCCTGCTCAACTTTGAGGCACATGCTGCCAAAGTCCTTAGCACCTGGATCACTGCCATCACTAGCCCTATGATTTCAGCCCAGCACTGGTCCCGCGCGGCCTGCTCCAACTTCTCCCGCGCCCTAGGCCTCAGAAATCATATCCACCCCCAATCTCTATTAAAATACCTTGCATCACACCCTTCTGCTGCGGGCCCACATGGGACGTCGTCCCACTTCAAAAGGATCTTCCTCTCCATGCGGAGTGCAGAGTGTAGAATTTGCATCTGTGAGCACACCTCTCAGAGGGGGCGCCCCTCTCCTTGGTTCACCCATGAAGTATAAGGACTACCCATTTCTAAACGGAGTAATACCCATGAGACCCCCTACCATGGCCAGGGTGGACTACCTGGACATGTTGAACATCCCCTACCCCCTAGATACCCAGAAAGCCATTTGGAAGTACGCCCACCACCCTCTTCTGCAGCCAAGTATTCATTCCCATGTGTGGCGCTGCTTGAGATGGGTATACCATACTGCCAAACTCTCTAATGCTTTGCACTCAGCTTGCATCATGTGTGGCCAGTATGGAACGCTGGTTCACCACCTGGAAGAGTGCCCTTTATCAAAAGCTATATGGCGTGAGGTACAGCGTCTGTTTCTCCAGGATAAGAAACAGCCCTTCAGCCTGTATAAGGACATGTTTGCTTTATCCATGGCTTCCCCTCTTCCACGCTCCCTCTGTGCCTTGGTAGTTGCAATCTCTATGTGGACTATTCACACGATTGCCCTGGATGCTATCTCAGGCTCCACTCCCACCCTCCAGGAAGTTATACGCCAGTTCCAGTTGCACCTGGTGGACCATTTTCAAGCGTGGATATTTGGGTACCTCCCACCCCATCACCGCAAGATGGTCTCATCCTGGTTCCCAGTTTGGTTCATTGTTTCAGACCCCTTCCTACATACGTGCTCAATAGTGGTGCAAGCCCATGCACACGTAACCCCCCTCCCTTCACTTGGTGTTCCCGCTGGCAACTGGAGATAGTGTCTGATTCTCTGGGGTGCCCTCCTCTCGCTGAAGTTCATTTCGTAGTTTAATATCTTATTGGAAGTGTTCATCCCCTGGTCAGTCTTCTCCAAATAAAATTTAAAAATTTAATTACAGTGACTGATTATTGCTAAGCTATTAAAGGGCTTGGCCTTCATAAATAAATAAAAAATTAACATCAATTTACATAAAATGATGTTGAGGGAAATAAGTTTGTGAAATGGGGTGTCAAAGATAAGAAATCCAAAGTTCAGAAGCAGAGACTGATTCAGCAAAATGTGTCGCCAGCATTACAAACACTCCAAAGAATGATCAAATGGGATATTGAGTCTTTGCATATGATGATCTGATCATTGCTTGAGAGCTTAGGGTAGAGAAAAGCCTATTTGAAGGTTTGCAGTTGATATATAAAGTGAAGAGTGGTAACTAAGAATTTAATATATCTTATAAGAAAAGTGCTCAATCATTTAAATAAACATTGCTAGTATCTAAGAGTCTTAAGATAATTTTATTTTTATTTGACTGAGGCAAGCCAACCAGGGGACAGGCATTACCGAGTATATGTGGAAAAGGGGGAAGCTAAGATAGACAAAATTGGGCACCCTGGGGTACTCAGGTTACCCCTGTTGCCAGCGGGACTGCCAGGTATGGGGGTTGGTGCTCTACTCTGAAGGGGTTTCCCCCGTTATGGAGCAGATGTGAAGGAAGGGGTCTGTGTGGAGAAACCAGAGTGGGAACCACGATTCTATAAACGCCTGTTGCCTTGGCCTCATATATTCATAGAACTAGGCTTGGAAGTGCTCCAATAAGTGGACGTAGAACCTGTTGATAACCCCATGGATGGTTGGGACCGTGCCCTTGAATGCATCTAAGGCAATGGTGTGGATTGTCCACATTGCAATGGGTATCATTAGGGAGCATAGGGTAGATGGGATTGGTGTTTTGATCTGGAGCGTGAAGAGGCTCTTTGAGATAGAAAATTCCTGCTCTTTTTGGAGCTTAAGCAGGCGCGCAGCTTCCTGCCATATGGCTTTGGTTGGGGGGCATGTTTTTAGGCGGTGGTGTAGGGAGCCCTCCCCTCCACATACTGCGCAGGTTGCATAGAGGGAATTGGAGCGATCCGCCATCCTATAGGTCCTTCTCAGACAGCGCCAGGCGTTGGCTCTTACCCTCAGTTGTAGGAGTGGGTGGTGCGTCATTCTACACACTGCCCTCTGTGTGATTGAGTCATAGGGAATGTCCAACGCATCTAGGTATTTGATTCTAACAATGGTTGGGGTCGTAGCAATCATGTCTCTCTGTGGGTGGTCTTCTGGTTTTCCTAATTTGAAGTGGGAGCTGGGTCAACCCTTCCCTGCACAGTGCCAGTGTTCTCTATGGTCCATCCCATGTGGCAGATGGCTCGGAGGATGCGTTTGAAGTGAGGGGGTTCCATGCGGGCCTGTTGCGGTAGGACGTTTAGCAAGGTATGATAGTAGTCTGGGTGGGCTATGTGGGTTGGTTGTTTTGAGCGCCTGCGCGAAAGTAGTCCTCGCTGCCCTGGACCAGTGTTGCTGCGGGAGGTCTGGGGCTAGGACTTTCTTTATCCAGGTACCCAGGATGCGGTTGGCGTGGCTCTCAAAATATATTAGTCCCATGCCTCCGCTTGAGCGTGGGCTAAAGAGTGTTTCCATCCATATGGGAGGATGGGATCTGGGCCACAGCCAGCCCTGGATGAGCGCGCGGATTAAAGTTATGAAGGTGGTTGAGAAGGCGATCACGTGGGCCAGGTACCATAGTATTGGTAGGATGAGTGAGTTAGCAACTGTTACTCGCCCCGTTAGTCCTGGGGATCTTCCCTTGAGGGAGGCGACGCGGTTGGATACCCGCTGTAATATATTGTTCTCAATTGTCTCATTGGCATATCCCCCTGTTTCCAGCCATATCCCAAGGTGGCGGACAGGAGTGGTAGTGGGAGATGATGCAAAGGGTAAGATGAGTGGGTTTTTCCTTCATATGGGGGTGTGAGGTTCAGGTGCTGTAGCCCAGTTGTTAGTGTAATTGCCTAAGAGAATTATTTATGTTTTCCTTTTGTTGAGCGATGCGTTGCTCACCATGGAGTATTCATCTAGGGTGTGTTCCAGCAGTCGGGCATCATTGTTGTTAGCTATACCTGCCATGCAGTCATCCGCAAAGGCCAGTATCTTGACTGTTGGCTGGCCTTGTGCAGTTATGCCCATGAGGCGTGAGTTAGTTACTCCAAGGAGTGGATCAAAACTGAAATTATACAGCAGTGGGCTGAGGGGGTTCCCTTGTTTGAGCCCTCTGTGTGGTGTGATCCTGTTAGTTAGGAAGCCAGGGCCGCATACAGCCATTGTTGCAGATTCTGTGAGGAGCATCGCCCAGTTTATGAATCTGGGTGGGAGTTTGAAAGCGTGTAGGCATTCCTTTAGGTATGGCCAACTAATGCGGTCGTATGCCTTTTCCTGGTCTAAGAAGACCAGGGCTCCAGTTGCTTTAGACTGACATATGTTTGCAACAGGGTGCATGTTGTTCCAGATTGAGCGCCCTGGTATAAGCCCAAACTGGTTTGGTGACAGGACGTTAGAGGCTATTGCGCCTAATCTGGCTGCTAAAATTTTTGTTAGAATTTTTGTATCAGTGTTAGAGAGTGCAATCGGACGCTAGTTGGCCAGGTCCAATTTTACTCTTCTTATACAGGGTTATGACATAGGATTCATGGCCACCAGGTAGGAGGCGTGTCTCAGCAGCCACTGGTTCATTGATTTCAAGAGGAGGGGTGATTTGTTTAAAGTATTTTTTGTAGAATTAGTAGGGTATCCCATCAAACCCTGGGCATTTCCTACGTGGTGCACTGCATACTGTGTCCCAGAGCTCCTCCTGTGTGATTAGGTTCAGGAGGTTATAGTCCAGCGGTTCACTTTGTATTCTGGGTGGTATTTATAAATTCTGTGATTTTTGTGGGTCAGTCAGTGTATTGCGGTATAGTTCGGTGTAATAACAGTGTACTTCCGCCTTGACCTCCTTAGTTTCAATTTGCCACAGTGCCGTCAGCCTTGTGGACCTGTGTGCATGTGGGCTGGTTGCCGCAGGAGTGGAATTGGCGGAAGAAATATGTCAAGCATGTTTCACCTTTCTTTATGAACTTACCTTTGTTTAATACTTTGATTCTGTATTTGTGCTCGAAGATGAGGGTGTTTAGGCGGGCGGATATTTCCACCCATAGCGTCCCCAGTTGGGGCTATAACCAGATCTTGGGGTGTTTAACTCAGGGTAGCCCAGTTCCACCAAGGTACGCCTGATTGTGGCTGTGTCAGCGGTGTACTTATGTGATGTGAGATGTTGAGTTTTATTGATTAGTTCATTTTTGAAATTTGCCCAGGTTACAATGGGATCTGAAGTAAATGGGGCTGTGAATTCTGGGTTTGTAACCTCGTGTTTAATCCAGTCAGATATTTTGGGCAATTCTATGTTTTCTGGGTGTAGCTTCCTCCAGGGGGACGCCTGTGCGTTGGTTCAAGTTGGTGAAAGCTGCACCAAAATGAGTTGGTGGTCTGAAAAATTGATTTTTTTTGTTGTGAATTTGGAGATTCTTGATTGGTGGGATTATGGAACAAGGATGTGATCAATGTGGCTCATTGATATGAGCGCTCCCTCACATATTTTGGTCCATGTCATGTGGGGAAGGGGTGGTGATTGGGGGGGAGGGTATCCTGAAGGCCAAGGGACGCCTTCGTTGCGCAAAATTTGATGTACCCCATTAAGTATCCCCTGGGGTTAGGCCATCAGTCCATGTCAGGGTTATCCCAGCAGTTAATATCGCCCTTCAGGATGGTATCTGGTGGGAGGGTGAGTGTTGGAACGGTTTGGAGGAATTGTTTTCTCTCAGCTGTGGTGCACGGTGCATAGATGCATGCTATCAAGATTGTTTCCTCTTGGCATGTGATTGTTGCTACCAGGATGCGGCCATGAAGGTATGACGAGGAGTTTGTAATTTTTAATTTTTGTTATTTTGGATGATTACCCCACAGTAAGAAATCCACACCGAGTGTGGTGGTGAGACCCTGGCTGATCAGGATCCTTCTTCCCCCTGTAGACAGTAGGTTTCTTGGATGGCCAAGATGTCTACAAAGGGTTTTCACAGGAAGTCCAGCTTTTTGGCTTGGGACATTTGAGCCCTGGCTCCCACGATGTTTAGGGTCCCTATTGACACTGAGGTGCCCGTGGCGCCTCAGGAGTGGTTGGGAGGGCCCTCTGGCCCTAACCCCACCGCAGCTCATTTTGGCCATGCTCCACGTCTGTACTCCAACTCTCTCAGTGTCAATGTCAGTTCCCTTGTTCTGACCCAATTTTCTGTGGGAATTGCAGTTTTTGATACTTGCATTATCTTTTCCCGCATGTGTCTCATGATGGTTCAATGCAGGGTGCTGATTGGATTCTGTGGTTTTGGGGTTTGAATTTGGAGAATTGGGCACCGCATTTTTGCCCATATTGCAGCTTAATTGTTCCTCAAAGCGCGCATGATTGATGTCGCTTGGTGACTCAGTCAAGTTGCTGTGAAAATTTTCAACCTGGGCATATTGTTCTGATTGGTTGGCTCAGTGTATATCCGCTATGTCCTCTTGAATTTGTCCAGGGTCGATGGATGATTCCACATGCGCTGCCGCCTTGGCCACTGCCCGCTTGTGGGCTTTTTGTGCCACTTTGCGTTGTTTGTGTGTAACTGGGTCCACAATAGCGTAAAGCCCATCCTTTCCCCAGTTGAATGGGTGGTGGCTGTCAATCATTCTAGCGAAGTTATCATTAGTTTCGTCCATGGCTTCCTCACAGTAATCTGCTTCCATTAAGTCCTCCTTCACGGGGCATGCGTGTTCCTTGTGTCCCAATGAACCGCAGTGGTTGCATATAGGCGATGCGCATTCTGGTATGATTCAGAATGTGGATGACTGTCCCCCATCCGCAAAGTGAAACTCTGCTGTGTGGGGGATTCTTGGTAAGTCATCTTCCACTTCAGGGAGCGGGTTGATCATGGCGTTAGCTTTGCCTGTGAACAGGGTTGGCATCAGGCGAAATCGTTGTAGTTCAATTTGCACAATTTCTCCATAGGCTATGAGCCCTTTGCGGAGCTCCTCCTCGATTACCTTATGGGGAAGGTTGGTAGGGAGTGAGTTGAAGGAGATGAACAAAGTTTTCACTTTGTTCCATCTGGTGCGCGCGTGCACACTATTCTTTTTCCCTTTGGAAGGGCAATTTCTATGCAGACTTTTGCTACGGCATCTGCTGCTTCAGCAGTTTTGAAACCATTATTGATCCAGCTGCAGCCCATGTTGTTGGTGGCGACAAATACCATGTGGGGGAAAAGGGAGGGCTGTGCCTCGCATGTTTTCTCCCACAGGGTCAGGGACTCATCCCCAAGGAAGAGTCAAAGCCCAGGTTCCATCTTTGAAAGGGGTTGGTTATATTGGATGTCCATGTATTGGTCTTGTTTTGTAGCAAATACCATATATCTGGACGGTGTCTGAGTTTGTGGTTTATTGGCGGCTTGGGTTCCCAATCCCCCTCAGGGCGTTTCTTGCCCTTGGGTGCACCGTTTTGTGCACCTCTTGATGCGATGATCACTCAGGTTGTATTAGATTTATTAAAATCGCCCATTTCTCCTGTGTGATTATCAAAATTGCTGTTCGAATTGAATCATAGTAACTAAAGTGATTGTTACAGGAAAGAAAAACGTTAGGTTTTAAGATTATGCAATTTATATATATATTTAAAATTAGATCTGTAGGATGAGCTCGAGTAGCAAGCTAGCCCAAGTGCTAGCCTCATTATCAGCACCGTCCTGGGGCCAAACCATGCTGTTGGCATGAAGTGTCACCAGGAAAGTTGCTAAAAATGCATCATGACATCCAGACATGACATATGGGTTCAGGGATAGGTCTCAGTGACCTTATCTGTAATGTAATCACTTACCTAGCTAGTACTTTCTAATTCATTTGTGTAATAATGTCACAAACCCGCATATTACAGATTTAGGTTTATCAGCAGAACTTGAACCAAGGAGATAACCCCTTGAGGGAGCAAACTATTGCTAACCATTATCTAGTAATGGCCCCTGGCTGCTGCCACCTCCCAACACATACTTTGAATTTTCTGGACTAACTTATGAATGGTTGGCATATAGGAAATGACATGATCTCCAAGAGATATGCCATAACCCACCTCTCATCTATCACATGGGCTAATTTGCCCATGGTGATGAGATGAAAATGTGCTAGCTTTCTCCCCTTCTTAGTATTAAATGGGCTTTCCTTATGATTAAGCTGCAGGGGTTACTACCAAAGAATTATACTTATGAGAAGAAAATGGGCTTCAGAAAAGAAAATAAAGCCTAACAAAAAAAGGATCACTAGTTAGAATTTCTATAGAAAGGAAACAACATTCTGATAAGATTGGTTGCCCAAAAAGCAATTAGCTAAATCTCAAATGACTTCTTTTACCTTTGTTAGTTTCTCCCTCACTTAGTTATCACTTAAGATCAATATTAATACAAAATCCTCTACTGCTTACCACTTGGTTAATATAATGTCTAATTATTGTTTCTTTTTTGACCCTAATATAGTTTTCCCTAACTATTAGTTCTTTACTTTTGTTTTTGTGGTACTTTTTCTAGCTGGGAAGCTCAACATGTTTCAGTCTTGTTTATAAAAAACACTTAAGTACTCAGATGGTCAGTGTAAGGAGAGTGTCTGTAAATCTCCCGTTCCCAGAGAAGTGGTGCAAGTTACACAGCCACATCTCCAGGGAACAAGTCATTAGTAAGAGGGTAAACAAGTCTTCGTGGAGGACGCCAGAGCAAAAGGGACCCAGGGCAAGAGTGTACAGAGCGATATATAATAGGAGATATGATATCAATAACAAAACTTGGTTGGACCCCAATGATGAGTCCACAACCAAGTGAAGATTGGTGCAGGAGTGCTTGGGTTCTTTGGCATGGAGGGAACCAGGGCGGCCCAGCGGTGCACCAGATATGGGAAATAATATAGCAAAAATACGATGAGGAACACTGTTAGAGACCTCCTTGAGGAGGTCCACGTACAGGTTTGCCCAAGTAACATATTCAAGAAACATAAACTAATGAGGTATTTATTAATAGGAAGTCAACTAACAAGGAAGGTTTGTCTCAAGGGAAACATACTTAAACAATTGGGGGAAATCATCTATTGGTGGAAGTGGTGCTAAGCCTAAGTGCACCAATAGGCGCATGCTTCCATTAGCCATCTTTTTTTTAGTACTATATCTTAAAATTGACTGAACTCGAGTTATTGATTGTAGGCATGGCTGGCCAAATTTAGAAATTTCAAAAATTAAATGAGTTTTGGAACCCCGTTTGCTGAGCAACCAAACTGAACTGTTGCTTTTAAGAATATAGCTAGTGCGTTATAACGTCTGTCAAGAAATTAACCAGATGGATCCTCCCAATAGTATCAGAATTAGGGGCGTCAGTTAGTCAGGTGTAATTGCTGGCTGATCGACTAGTTTATACTATTTAATGGTATAAATACTAATTGAGTTTAGGTTTGTCAAAATCTGTGTTCACCACTTATTTACCATCTGAGGGTTGTTGAGAGAATTTCTGGTGGAAAGCCAATTTATCTTTATCAATCATCTGAATATGGTTCTGCTGACTAATTTAAAGCACTGGCAACTCATGCCAAGGATGCTCGAAGTTTTATTTATATTTAATAAATTATTATATGATTGACCGGTGTTTTGTGCCAAAAATGGGTCAAATTAATCTAATTTTAGGTGAACAGACAAACGGATTGAGAGGGAGTTGTTACCAGGAATGACCAAGATTTATTAGAAAGTACCATCTTAGATAGCCGAGGGGTTTAATAGGCAAAGTAGCCTATGATATAAATAGTTGTTCATTACCTCCACATAGCCATCTCTCTTTCGCCCATTTTCCTATTTATTTGAAGTAGAAAGAGCCAATAGAGTGTACAGGGGTGGGACTGGAGATCCCTGAAGTTAGCGCGAGGTGACATGCCTAAAGTGGCTGGTACTGCCAGCTCCAATACCAACCCTTAGGAGGAACAGGCGGGAACCTGGCCAATAGGCCACCAACGACGTTGCTGACTGGCTGTCAACCCTGTGGGGTGCAGCGCGGGAGTGCCTTGGCTGCCCAGTATGGTGGCAGGACTCGTCAGAGTATGCCCAGATGGTTGATGAAGGGTTGGGATGGTAGCAGCGTGGGAGTGCATTGGCCACCCAGGATGGGGGCAGGACTTTCTGGGGTACACCACAGGCCCTGAGGCTAAAGTGAAGTCGTTGGTCTGCTGTGTTGATGGGTTAGACGCAGACTCCTAAGGGTTGGACGCCCATGAAGGCAAAACGGCAAAGGTCCAACCATTCTTCATACTGGTTGGCCTGGCACATTAGTGAAGCCCATGGTCAATTTTGTGACAACGCCCTTGCCATAAAACAGAACTGAGCATCACGCACATCCTCTAGACCAACCTAGGCAATTCTGGCCTGAACCCAGCGCTGGTCCATGGTATGTTTGAGGTTAAGAAGGCCTGCTAACTTAACCTTTTTGGCTTCCTGTCAACCAGCTTTATCTTTACAGTTGGTACCCCCAATCATGCCATCAAGCCATGACATTACCCTCTCATTCTTTTGAGGCTCCGCCCCCTTCTCCAGGGGCTTTATCAGGGAAATGTTCTTGTGGGCTGGGACCAACTTTATAGTTTGATGGTTTGCTGAGACTTGAGTCCTGCAGCCTCAGAAAACCACTCGTGGAAAACTTTGATCAGGTCCTAGGCATGGGTACAGTCATATGCTGGTACCCAACTGTTTCCGCTGCATCAAATCCCTTGCAGGATACTAGGTACTCAATTCTTCTTCTGACTCTGTGTGAGGATATAATCTCGTCCACTTTCCACTCCGGCACCCCATCTATGAGATAAGCCTCTGGAGTCTCTGATGGGGGGCTGTTAACTTTTTGCATATTTTATTGATTCCGCTAAATGGGTTGCACAGGGTAAAACCCACAGCAATGGATGAGCAATATGAGTATCTCTAGCCATTGATATTCAATAAAGCTAAAGTACTTAATATGGAGATTTTTCACTGATGATACACTTTATTTAACATTAAACTGAATGGTTACTTCCGTTACTCTTCCCTATTACCCTCTTTCTTTGTAAAAACCTCCTCGTCTCATTCACACACTCAACTTTTAATCATCATTCACCTAGTTGGCCTCACTCTTCACTTAGTAATTCCTCATTCTTTAACATATTAGGGGTTTTTTGATATCATCAAGGATTTGGTGGAATTCACTAAATTCACTAAACTATTACTATTTTTTGATAAATTCACTCCCTCAACTCAAAAACTACAATCCTCTGGATATATGGCTCATCATCCAGTCATATTAATTTCTCAACATTACCCCCCTTGACTGGATGATAAGATCCTAATGTTTGTATGCTCAGAAGAACTTTGCATGGACTCAGTTGATGATCTGACCACCTGCGGGCTCCTTAATGGTGTAGGCATCAACACCAGTCTTTTCTAATAATCTCAAACGTCCTGATCCAAATGTTAGCAAGCTTATTCTTCCTTCCAAACTCATGTTGGTTTTGAACAACACATGATCTCCTACAGCAACTGTGGGAGACCGCTATGTCTACTTTGGTCAGTCGCCTGATTGCAAATTTTCTTTGCTAATCTGGTAAAACATGCTTCTGTTTGTAATTTCATCAACGTGTCCATTAAATTGGTCAGATAACGCTGCGGAAAATGCCTCCAGTATCCTCCATGCAGGAGTAAAGCAGAGCGGGCAAGGCTGGATGTCTTCCCTAGAGAAAACGAAAATTAATCTTTCCAGTCAACGAGTAGTAGCTGATATTATACATTAAGACGGCGGTGGATGAAAGGGTACTACATTCAGAATTACAATCATTTACCAGCTTGCAAAGAAAGTTCACCAAGGTTATGTTAACCTGTTCCACTATTCCATTAGATTCATAGTGGTATGGTGTAATCAAGATCCCGCAGATTGCCATTAGTTCATTCAACTTGGGCAGAATATGTGACGTGAAATTGGTTCCATTGTCTGTGAGGAGAAATTTCTGGCAGCCATGTCACTGTTAACACTCCATGATGAACTTGGCGTTGATGACATCTTCTAAATCATTAATCGTCCTTGCTTCCACCTATTTTGTCAAATTATCAATGGCTACTATTATATACTTAGAGCGGTTTGCGCCAGTTGGAAGAGGACTCACTACATCCAGAGAAACAGTATGCCATGCAAAACGAGGCTTAACTAGCTGGTAGGTGGTCTTCTTTTGGAATCGTTTCTCCACTTGGCATTGATGACAGCAATCTACTGTCTCCAGCACGTCATAATAAATGCTCTCCCAATAGTAGCAGGGTCGCAAGAACTCCAACATTTTATGCAACCCTCCATGCCCTACCTCCCTATGTGCATCCATGATAATCGTTGACCTGGAAGAGGGTTTTAGGAAGCTCAGTGTCATTTTAAAATCCGCTTATATAGTTCCCTATTGTGCAAAAAGGTATCCCATCTAAGCTTATCTAGCGCCTTGATCACATGTGGTGGTTTGTCATGATATTTGCCCACCACTATCTTCTCATACATGACGTCAGCCAAATCCGCTGTAATGGCAACTTTTA
Source organism: Massospora cicadina (assembly GCA_022478985.1). NCBI lineage: Eukaryota > Fungi > Entomophthoromycota > Entomophthoromycetes > Entomophthorales > Entomophthoraceae > Massospora > Massospora cicadina. The sequence continues at coordinate 53,534 of JAKSZP010000044.1, read as the reverse complement.
GTACCCGTAAAAGACAGTCTGTATTTTGATGTCTCTCCCCCAGCTGGTGTACTATTTCAAAGTCATATGCTTGGAGCTTCAAGGCTCATCACGCGAGCTGTCCTTCAGGCTCACGGAGATTTTGCAATCAACGCAAGGATGCATGATCCATGACCACTTTGAATTTCACCCCATGGATGCATACCCAGAAATGTTTATATGCATATATCACTGCTAAGCACTCCCACTCAGTCACAGTGTTATTCCGTTCATGACAATAAAAGCTTTTGCTGCAAAAGGCGACAGGGTGCTCTACGCCATAATTCTTCTTGGATAATACTTCCCCTACAGCAGAAAGTGATGCGTTTGTTTGCACTATGAATTCCTTTTCAAAATTAGGATATTGTAACACTGGCACGCTCGCCAACATAGTCCGCAAGACATCAAAAGCGTTTTGGCATCATTCAGTCCAGTCAAAGATAGCATTTTTCTTCAACAACTCATAGAGCGGTGCCCCAATACAACTGAAGTTATGAATGAACCACCACTAGTAACTGAACATCCCCCAAAAATACTTGTATATCTAGCTTGTTTACTCGCTGAGTCATCTTACTTATAGCTTCCTCCTTTGCTGGCTGAGGTTTAAGCCTTTTGGGTCTACCACTAACCCAAGGTATTCCAATTATTCCTTGAAAAATGATACTTCTGAGGCTTGATCTTGATATTAGCATCAGCGAGTCAGCAAAACTATTGTTTTAAATTTCAAGATGCTCTGTGAACGTCTGCAAAAACAAGTTGATATCATTGAGGTAGACTAGAACGCATGACAGCTTCAATTCACCCAAGATTGTATCCATAGCACGCTGGAACGTAGCTATGGAGTTGCACAAACACCGTGGCATATGAGTAGGCTAGAACAACCCCTTCGAGGTAATTATAGCGTAATTCTCACGTTTCACCACTGGCAACTCAATCTGCCAGTACCCCAATATCAAGTCCATGGCAGAGAAGTAGTTAGCGCCTTCCAGCTGATTTAAAGCTTCATCAATTCATGGAAGAGGATAGAAGTCCTTCTTAGTGACGCTATAAAGCTTCTGGTAGTTGATTACCACTCAGTTGGTGCCATCTTATTTCTTAACAATTGTAACGGACAGGGCTCCCAAGGCCTAGCCTACCACCAGCCCTAAACCACCACCCCCATATGTGGCCATACCAACTCCAAATGGTCCTGTCCAAATGGATGGCCTTGCCAGGCACATGAGCTGAGGTGCGGTGCACTGGCCTCTGTCGCCTCAGGCCACTCTGGCTCATTCCCCTCTCGCCAGGGAAAGACCACTCCAAAAGGATCCTGGCGCGTCCACCCCCTTCCTCTCCTCCTATGGCATCGCCATCCGCACCCCCAATCCTGCTTTAAATAAATACAATTAAATAAAACAAGTCCAGCGAATAGCGGCTTTTATTGGAAGTGAACCCGAAGTTGAATAAAATTCTAAAGTGAGGTCCATTGGAGCTGACCTCGCTTTGAAATACCTCCTAAAAAGGCTAAATGAATTGTTAGTAATGGTGGGCGCAAAAGCCTCTCGAATTAATGGCATCCAGGCAACACGGCGGAGAAATGGAGGGGAACCTCAGAAAGAACAACTAATCAAATGAACAATTTATTTAATTTCTTCCATTATTGACCCAAATAGGAGAATCCTACTTGGAATAAAAATAGTGCAACTATTGACACACATGAATCTCATAATTCCCAACCTTATGAGATTTATGTACAATTGTCAATCATTACATTACCCCCTTGTAAAATGGAAATCCCGGCAGATTTGGACCTGAATTGGCAAGGCAGGTGTGCTGCGACCAACAACTTTTCAACAGGGGACCTTTTTTGCGAGCACCTTGGGTAAATTGACCAGAAATCCAGAGCCCCCAGATCAAATCAACAGGTTCTCTGGAGGTCTCCTGGTGGGCACAAGAGGCCATCAACCGCCAGCAATCCGGCCCACCCCCAAGCTCCCCATCCCTTTGTTGGAAGGCCCTACAAATCAACAAAAGGGACTAATGACCCACAGCAATTTTTGGTACATTGACCGCAGCCATCTTGTGGGCTGGCTGGTATTACAGCCTGCCAAGATAAATTTGACTTTAAAATAATGTAACAGACGGGGCTCTCAAGGCCCAGCCCGCCACCAGCCCTAAACCACCACCCCCATATGTGGCCATACCATCTCTGAATGGTCCTGTCCAAATGGATAGCCTTACTGGTCACATGGGCCAAGGTGTGGTGCACCAGCCTCTGTCACCTCAGGCCTCCGGGCTGAGGTGCGTCCCTATGGCCTCTGTCACCTCAGGGTCACTGGCCAAGGTGCGGCCAACCGGCCTCTGTCGCCTCAGGCCACTCTGGCTCATTCATCTCTCGCCAGGGAAAGACCACTCCAAAAGGATCCTAACGCATCCACCCCTTCCTCTCCTCCTATGGCATCGCCATCTGCACCCCCAACCCTGCTTTAAATAAATACAATTAAATAAAACAAGTCCAGCTAATAATGGCTTTTATTGGAAGTGAACCCAAAGTTGGAATATAATTCCAAAGTGAGGTCCATTGGAGCTAACCTCGCTTTGAAATACTTCCTAAAAAGGCTAAATGAATTGTGGGTAATGAGGGGCACAAAAGCCTCTGGAATTGATGGCATCCAGGCAACTTGGCGGAGAAACAGTAGGAAACCTCAGAACAAATTAACAATCAAATGAACAATTAATTTATTTATTCTGTTATTGACCCATATAGGAAAATCCTACTTGGAATAACGGAATTGCAACTATTGACACACAAGAATCTTATAATTCCCAACCTTATGAGATTCATGTACAATCATCAATTGTTACAACAATGAGCACCAATAATGCCCACAAACTCTTGGTTGGCTCTAACATCCCTTGCTCGATCAATTTGTCTACCTCATTGGAAACTACTTCCTCTGCAGCCTTGGAGCACCAGATGGGCCATGACCAAATGGGTGGGTGGTCTCCCATGTCTAGCCAATGCACCACCCTTTGGGCGCACCCCAAATCATGGTCATCATAAGAAATAATACCTCAGTAAATTTCATATAAGGTCATCGCCCTATCTTTCTGTTCATCCAACAACCAAGCCAGAGCTTCCCGCGGAACCACTGCCATTATGCCAAATGTGGATTTTAATGGTAGGCTGAGGTCCTCCCAGAAACCAACATTGTAAATATGGCGAACCTCGTCAATAGGGGCCAAGTTTAAATAAGCCACCACCTGGTGCCTTCTAACTTTCATAGTTTCCTTCTTCAGGTTTACTTTCAACACCTTCACTTCCCCTGCCCTGGTAACAGGAGCCCAGGAGCCACATGGGGTTCTAGCTGTGATTTCTGATATGGCCCCAAAATTTCACATAGAGTCCTTAAGGGATGTCTATTTTGAGCTCCATTCCTATGATAACCTGATGCCCAGAAGGGATACTTAAAGTACTCACAGCCTGTAGTGGGATACCATTGTACTCGTAAATCTGGTTAGAAAGAGCTTGGGCCCTCCACTTCAACCACCAATATTATACATGAATCACCCAATCGTTATATGTGAGATTAATTTGGCTGGAGTAGATTGGGTCTTCAAGGACTCCATTGGAGGTAAAATAAATGGGGATCCGTTGGCCCAGAACATTAAAGGTTCCCTCTTCCATATCAATCACTGCCCCAAATTTCCATACGAATGCAGCCCCAATCAACTTGACATAGTAGTTATTATGTAGAACCACCGCCAGAATGGATGCCCCTACTAAATTGAACCTCAGAGGCAACGCGCTAGTAAGTGTTTTCTGACACAGTGCTCTGTGCCCCGCGGTCCCATACACTAATTGGTGTTCCACATCAGGCTTCAGCAAAGGCTTAGTCCTGATCTTGATGGATATAATATTGACAGGAGTGCCAGTATCATTTATCGCCTGAATTTTGGTATTTTTATGAAGATACACAGTATGTACACTTTAAATAAGAGTAAAAGTTGGTGTTTATTACATGAATATTTAAGGGCTTTTGGTGATCTAGAATAGTGATAATTCCAGAGCCAACATGAGGATATTCCTGGGCAATTTACTCTTCTGGAATTGCCACACTCACCCCCTCTAGGGTGGAAACATTTGTTGAGGGTCCGGCATCAGTTGTACCATTCTGCTCAAGGATTTGGCAGGCGTACAGCTTCTGCATTTCTTGGCGAAACCCTGAGTCTGTGTTAATGGGGGCTCTTCCTTTGCTCAAGGCCAAGATATCTAAGAGGATTTGTTGATATAATAAATCATCAGGTTGACCACCAGAACCAACACAAAGCGACTCAGTGGAATCCTCAGGGACAATTAAATTTGGATTAGAGGAAGTAGAGAGTCACATCTCTACTATGCTCACTCTTTTTCCTGTTTGGTTGGGGCAGCTTGTACTGCATGAGCATTCAGTCTTCCCGGACAGCCAGCCACATAATGGCCTTTTGGCTGCACTAGAAACAAGCATTTGTAAATGGCCCTTGTCTCTTTATTACAACTATAGATCTGTAAAAAAAAATAAATGATGTATCATAATTTGGACGAGGATGAGATTGTTGATAATAAATGGGGACGTAAAGAAACCGCCAACGCATTAAGTGGATGCATATACCCAACGGATTATAACCAAGTCATAGTTGTCCATTTCCAGACAGTGATTAGGTAGCAGTTGCAAGGACTTTCCGCTCCACATTAGGAGCACCAAAGATGGTAGATAGACGGCATAAATGATTAACATTTTTAATAGCTCCGTGACATTTTAAAGAAGGTAGGGCTTAGAATTATATAGATCTCAATATGGCTTAACACCCGCCGTCTTCGCTATGCCTACTTCCTCATTAGTTAAGATACTTGCTCCCAACAACACATGGGCCTCATCCATGAATTGCTCTGCAAACTCCACCAAAGACTCATTCATTTGAAGAAAAGATTGTTAAAAGCTCTGCATTATGCTGCGCTATTTTTGCCACATATCCAAACAGGAAAGTCACGGTCTTTTTCACCTCTTGATAGGTTACAGTACTACTCTAAAGGTAACATGTGACCTGGTTGGCACTTGCAACGTCCAAAGTGGATAACAACAGTTTAGCTTTCCGCTGATTGGAAGCCCCTTTCACTGCAAATTCAAACTGCTTAAAGAGTCTGGGTATATATCCGTCACAGTTAAGGGGCAGCTTATCAATGCAGACCCCGTCCTCCTCAACACAACTATTCCATTTACGCTCTGCACAGTATAGCCACTCTTTAGTGTCAATAAAGCGTTCAGCAAGTTGGTTGGTTTGGCCACCCACCAGGTGCAGTTGGTGAAAGGCCTTGGCGAGCTGATCTGTTATACTTTTATTCACGCAGAAAAGCATTTTTGAGCCTGGAGTAGGGTATACAAGGCAAGCTTTAATTCCGCGTATTGTGATAACTCAATAAACTGGGGTAGGACCCCGTCAAGATGAGACGGTTGTGCCATGGCTTTAGCAGATATAAAAAAGTTTTAATTGTTGATCAATGGGCCCCCTGTAGTGAAAACCACTGCTAACTTTTGGAGGATTTGATTGATTCACTGAATTGGTTGCATAGGTTAAAACCCACTGAGCAACGGACGAGCAATATGAGGATTGTTGGCCCTTAATATTTAATAAAACCAGAGTACATAATAAGGAGCTATTGCCCCAATGATACCACTTTATTTGATATTAAACTTAACGGTTACTTCCAATAATCTTCCCTAATACCCTCTTTCTTTGTAAAAACCTCCTCGTCTCAATCCCACGCCCAACTCTTAACCCTCAGTATTCTTAGTCTGTCTCACCCTTCCACTTAGTAATTCTTAATTCATTATTATATTATGGATTTTATGATATCATCGAGGCTACAGAAGAACTTTCTCAAATCAATGAACTATTTTTATTTTCGTTGGTTTGCTCCCTCAACTCATAGACTATGATCCGCCAGATATATGGCTTATTGTCCAGTCATATTAATTTCTCTACAGGGGCCCTCAAAAAACGTAATCTTACTTTTATGGAAGACTGAAAAGATCTGAAATAAGTGGGGAAATCCAACTGGTATGATGCATGGCCCACCTTTCTGACAACGTGGTAAGGCCTAATCCTCTTTGGTCCCAGTTTTTTGCATGGTTGATTGATGGTGATGTTTTTTGCATCCAGCATCATGAGATCCCCTTCCTTGTATGCAGGACCTACCCGTCTTTTCCCATCCACGTTCTCCTTATAAGCTTGTATAGCTACATCAAGTTCGTTCTAACCTCCTGGTGTACTTTCTTGATCATTTTTTGCTAAGTCCACCACCTCTTCCATCTTGGATTCACAAATGGTCTCCATGTTATAGGCGGGGTTGAAGCCATAGCTGGCAAAGAAGGGGGGAACAACTGATTGATGCATGTTGGGCGTTGTTAAAGCTGAATTGTGCCATGAGGAGATGGGAAACACAATCTGAATGGTATGCAGTAGTGTAGCACCCAGGGAACTGCTCCAAGCACTGGTTCACTTATTTAGTCTGTCCATCTGATTGGGGGTGATAGGAAGTTGAAAAGCATGGACGGATCTGAAGAGTCTTACACAACTCTTCCTAAAAGACAGAAGTAAACTGGGGCCCCCAATCACTAAAAATCTCTTGGGGAACCCATGAAGAGCAAAAATGTGGGATACAAAGAGCCTATCCAGCTCTGCCACGGTTACTGTGGTTTTGCAAGGGATAAAGTGGCCGCTTTTTAAACGGTCCACCACTACCATGATGGCATTTTAGCCCTCAGATGCAGGTAGTTCCACATTAAAATCCACGAATACAGAAGTCCAAGGCCCTTTAGTCTTTTGAACTGGTATCAACAACGCTGCTAGGGGCTGGAGATCTGGCTTCAATTTATTGCAGACCAGGCACTCCTTACAATACCTAGCAACCTTCACGGCTAACCCCTTCTAATTATAAGTGCGCTGGATTAGCTCTAGAGTCTTCGCCTTCCCAAGATGCCCACAGTGTTACCGTCATGATGGTCCCAGATGATTTCCAGGAGAAGTGGTCCAGCAGGAACCCATAGGCGCCCCTGAAACCAGACCATCTCATCCTTCACGTGGTAACCCCTGGTAATATCCTCCTGATTCAACTCGCTCTTGGTTATAACTATGTTTTACTTGGCTGACAAATGCTGTGAAAGGTCCACCATTCTGAACATACCATATTCCTTTGCATTTTCAAGAGACATATTTGCTGGCCCGTGGGCCAAGGGAGAGGGAGATTGGTGCACAATCTTTTCCTGGAGGAATCATCAAGTGGGTATTATGCATCTCTACCACCTTAGGATGGGAGCCAGTGCAGGGTTTGGCTCAAAGCGCCCATCAAATCATTCCCTTGTCATTTGCAAACTCTTAAGAAAACACAAATTGGGACAGGGTCTCATGCCAGCCGGTTTGCCATGGGGTCAAGACATTAGGTGTTCAGTAGTAAGACAAGGCACAGTGATCTGTACGTATGCTGAATGGTTGGGATGAGCTGTGCAAATGATGACACCAATAAGTCAGCGCCTCCACCACCGCTAATAACTCTTTATCATATACGGCGTAGTTTAACTTAGGCAGAGACATCTTATTGGAAAAATATCCCACCAGATGCTTTATTCTATCTTTTGGCTACTTGTATCAGGGATATTGGATGAAAAGTTGTTTAACTAGTAAGTAAAAATAGTTTGGAGGAAATTAGCTCCAATTTTCAGAATACTAAAGGACTATCCAATTCTCTGTGGAATCCAGCCTCTTGGAGTAATGCAATTACTCCCACTCCTCAGCCAAATAGGCATATGGTTAGTAGCAGGGTTATGACAAATCAGCGGCGGAATCAGGGGAGCCATTCTGAAGACCCTCCATGTCCTTTATCTTATTTAGTTCAAACTTCATTGCGTATATTGGCCTCTTTTATAACCCTGGAGGAGGTCCCACCAAGTGAAAATATTTTCCCGCCTTTTATTGTTCTAAATGTATTGAATCCCTGCCTCACAGTTAAATCTTCCAAGCTAATAACTCACCATCTGCCCTCACATTAAAGCAAGGTGAGTCTTGAGAGATTCAATAGGTCGAAAACCCATTCTACTCAATTTGGATGCACCTATTTTATAATAAATTTCTTGTCTGACTCACTTTGAGCCTTGATACAATTTAAATACTAAGCAGCTGGATATCAAGAGGGTTTGCTTCATGAACCTGGACTTTTAATAATAAAAATATGATTACAATCCAACTTTTAATATTATCAAAGTTTCCAATATTTAAATTAAAAATGGTCAAATAACCCCTCAAAGTAAATTAAATCAGCGGCGGAAAGTATAACTTCCTCTGCTAATAATTGTTGAAATCCAGGGCTGATTAGCACCATTTGAATTCTCTATCCCCTGGATTCCAATAAGCGGTGTTCACTACAGGGGGTATTACACCTCAAAACACTTAGTAAAAAATGGAGGGTGTTGGGGTAATTAATCCTCACAGCCTCCCCGTTGCCTATGAACCTCAGCTAGATGCTTTAGCAAAGCAGCTAGCCACACTGTCTCAAATTGAATCACTTAAACAGCGCGTTTGCCAAGCCTCTAATGAGGCTGCTTTGATTATAACCAAACCCCCTTTCAGGGACAAATTTGCCCCAGGTGAGGGTAGCATTGCCTCATTCCTCTTTGTGTATGAGACTGTTATGGAAGGGACAACTGATCCCCAAAAAAATAAAGTATATCCTCCTCTGCCTCAGCCGCTCCACCCAAGAGGTGATGGGAACCTTATATGGCCACCCTTAAAACTAGGGCAAATGTAAAAAACGCGCTTATTGAGGAATTTGGATCTACGCAGAGCTTGCGTAGGAAAAAAACAGGCGTATATGTGCATAAGTCTACATGGGGGAATCAGTTGCCACCTTTGTTGATTGGTTTTACAATGCAGCACAATCTCTCTTGATTGCAAAAATGTTACCTCTTAATGATTCTCTAGTGGTCATTCTGACTGGCTTAGCTTCTCACCCTTCTATAGCTCAGCATCTTATCTCTGTAAAACGCCACCTCCAGACTATCTGTGATATCAAGGAGGCTCTGCTAGAGGTTGCAGATATCTATAATGATGAGGCTACTTTAGGAGTTGTGTCAACGCCACAAGGCTTCACCATTGAGGACTTCTCAACCATAGCCCCGCAAAAGGAATCCAGGATTATCCCTATGGCCCCACCTGTGTTGGTTACAACTCTGAGACCAGCACCTGTGGTGCATCTCAAACCTGATCTCCCTCCCCCTGAAATCTGGAGGTTACTAAGCCAGTGAGTCAGAGTGTGATACCATCAGTGGGGCTGCGCTCTCTGCCACTAACTGCTGGCAAATTTTATTGTTTGCCATATAATGAGCCTCTTCTCCGCCCCAAGTCCTCCACAGAGAGGTCTCTCCTGGTGGCCCAAAAGGCTACTCCTAAGACCAAACCTCTCCCTCAGGTGACATCCTAACAACCATGGGCTCAAGGACAAGGCTGCTTAAGCTAAGCTTCCTGCTCCTCCAATGATCATAGCTGCAGATGGCCCCACAGCTACCAAAGTTATGGCTTCCACATCCAACCGCCCTTCTAGCGTCCACTCAATGTGTGTGGACAACCCTTCTGATGATGAGTCTGAAGGTGGTTATGAGGAAGTCAGTTATATTGTCCTAGGAGCCCAGCCAAAGTAGGTATACCAGTTTGGCTGAACCCTGAAGGAGTAGATAAAGCCTTGATCCCTCAAGAAACCTATCTTAATCAAAGTGCTGGGGTTCCCTGAGGTTATTGATACCGCTAGTAATTCTTACCAGGCTATTGCTTTGCTGATACGACCAGTTCATTATTTTCACACCCTACAGTCCATTAAAAATAACTATCCTGTGACAGCTAAAACGCTTGCCTCTACTCTCCGTCTTAAGAAAGTATAGGCACTCCCCCTAACTTTGGCTTGACCATATCTAAGGTAGAGGTCGTTATTCAAAAAGTCCAGGTTAGGGCTATCTCGGACAATTGGATCTCCCTTGAACGTTCTCTCTTCCAAGCTGATCAAGAAGATTAAACTGGCTCCTTGATCTCAAGTATACGCTGGTGTTTGTTATGGTGGGTCCCAACAACACCCGTGCTCTAGGGGCCTACTACTCTTTGCCTATTTGGATTGGAAAGCTCATCTTGTCAACTCCTGCCGTGGCCTTGAAAAATAACACTTATAATATGCTTATTGGTATGCAGTTTATGATTGAGTATGACGGTATAATCAGCATTAAACAGGGCTACCTCATCCTACTCAGTTATAATGTCCCTCTAATCTTTAACAATGAAGAGACTAATAAAAAAGAATACTCCTGCTTAGATGTGTACCCTTCCTCTGCTTTACCTCTATTCTACACGACCTCTGGATGCAACACTAAAAGGTTACCTGATTTGGTAGACTCTTCAGAGGACATTCATTTTTTTGCTTCAGAGGAGACAGTAATCAAGGCTGGTGAAAAACGGGTAAATGCTACCAATATTACTCTACAGATCCCCAAGTCTGTCTGCTGCACATAACAAGCATTGATGGAGTAAGCTCTTTAAAACCCCAGTTGTTGCCGGGTATACTAGACCCCGCCTATCAACGACCCATTGATATCCTATTGGGGAACCTTACTATTAAACCCATCACTAATAAAAAATCAAGAGATAGGGAAATGTCTTCTAATCCCCCTCCAAGAAATCGATAGGATCCACTTTATTGGGTTAATGTTGGGTATGGGTTTACCCACTGACCAATTGATGTGTACTCTGCCTATTGTCCACATCTCAGATGACTTAACCCCAGATGAGCTTGAAAAATTTCATTCTCTATTGGATATCTATGATGATATTTTCTCCCAGACCAACATGGATTATGGGCACATGAAAAAATGGAGCCACACCATTGATGTTGTTGATGCTCAACCTATTCAATCTAAACCTTACTGCAAGTTCAAGGTTGAAGTGCAGCAAATGAGTGTTGAACTCAAGCAATTATTAAACTCTGGGTTATTAGTACCGTCCTAAAGCCCTTGGGCGTCTCCATTACTGATCAAAAAGAAAAATGGAGGTCATTGGGTAGTAATGGACTACCATAAAATGAATAAAATCATTAAAAAAGAAAGCTCCTATCCCCGCATAGATGATGCCCTTGCACAACTCTCCAGCATTGAAATTTTTTCTCAGCCATGGATTTGGCCAGCGGATATTGGCAAATGTGTCTTTCACCCCAAGATCAGGAGAAATATGCTCCATTTCAGTGAAGGCTTATTACATCCTACCCGCCTACACCAAGGGCTGTGAAATTCACCAGCATCCTTCCAACGTGCAAAGGACCACATTCTGCGAGACCTCAAGCTAAGCCATGTGATTGTCCACCTTGATGAAATCACCATCTTTTCTGCAACGTTCAACAATCATTTCGCTCATAAAAAAGAAGTCTTTCAACGGCTTTGGGACTCTAACATCAAATTGAAACCATCGAAAATGCACCTTCTTCCAAAAGAAGCTAGACACCCTTGGACATGCCATCTCTCAAGAAGGGATCCAGCCTTTACAATATAAGGCCAAAGCTAACTTTAAAATGCCTGCCCCTAAGAACCTCTGGGACATCCAGGTATTTCTTGGTAAGATGGGGTATTAATATCAATTAATCCCCAAGTTCGCCCAGCTCAGTGAGCCTCTCTTTCAACTATTGGCTAAAAAAATCCCTTTTTATTGGAATACAGAACAAGTGGCCGCGTTTGAGATGCTAAAGAAATTTCATCAATCACGCCCTATCTTACACCACCCCAACTACAGGAAGCTCTTCATATTGTCCACTGATTCCTCAAACTATGCCGTTGAAGACATCCTGGCCCAATTGGACAGTAATGGCATAGATCATCCGGTCTCCTACTTCAACAAAATGTTGTCAAAAGCTGAACTTAACTACAGTGTTATAGAGAAAGGAGTTCCTGGCTGTATTACTTGCTGAAAAAATTACCTCCCTTTCCTATATGGCACTTGATTTATTGTGTTTACTGACCACGCCTCCTTAAAATGGCTACAAAACATGAAGGATCCCACTGGATGGTTGCCCGCAGTGCATTGAAGCTCCAGTATTAAGATATGACAATTGAGCACCAAGCTGAAACGTGTCTTATGAATGTGAATGAGTTGACTTGGCTGCCTATCTTTCACCTGGACAACATTGAGGTGGAAAGATTAAATGATCTCCTTATGACCCCTGACGTCTGGGAAGACAAAAATGAACCCATCCAGAAAATGTTAGCCTGACACTCCCGCACCAAGGTGAAGAGCGAAAAGTTATATAAAAAGGTAGGAGAAAATTGGCTGCCCTATCTGCGACCTTCAAAACGTGTACCAGTGATCTTGGACGCCCACTCTACCCTAGGTCATGGAGGAGCGAGGAAGACGTATTAGTGAATCAAGAAATGGACTATTGGGAGGACATCATGGAATCTATTATTGAAGTCTTGGATGCCTGCTTAACCTGTAAAAAGTAATCCCTCTTCAAGACCAAATACCAATACCAACCCACTACCCCTCAGCAACCTTTTCACATGATCAGTTTAGACGTGGTAGGACCTCTACCCCAGACTACCAGTGGTAATCATTACATTATGGTAGGTATTGACTACTTCACAAAATGGATTAAAGCAGAGGCACTCCTTGCTCAAACTGCTAAAGCTACCACCACTTTCCTCCACCAGTAAATCTTCACCCGCCATGGTTGCCCTCGAGTTCTCCTCTGCAACAATGGTAAGAATTTTACCTCCCAAGTGGTCAAAATCCTGGCTACCTCTATGAGCACACAGCAACTCTTCTCCGCCCCTTACAACACTTCTACCAACGGGACTGTAGAACAGGGCAAATGGAACTTTAATATCCATAATACGGAAAATGGCTACCTCCGACCCTCTGCACTGGGATCAGATTTTTCCCAGTGCTCTCATAGCCTATTGTATTAGCTACCATTAGATACTAAAAATGTCTCCATTCCGTGTTTTGTATGTCTGGGAACCTGGCATACCTGCCCTTATGGCTTAAGATTTCTTTTCAGCCAGTACTGATGATCCAGACAATGCCATGAGGAAGTTGGCCCAACATATTATCCAACTACAGTCTGAAGCTATAATTAACTTAGCCAAAGCTATCACCAAAGAGGTTTAAGCATTTAATGAACTCAGACCACCTCTACCCTCTTTTCAAATCTCTGACCTGGATTTATATTATCTAACCGCAAAACTCCCAGAAGTAATAAGCTAGGGTCCATCTGGGAAGGACCATTTTTTATCACCTACAAAAGTGGTGACAAATATTTCAAGTCACTCGCTTTTGGAGTGGTTGTCAACAGAGTTCATGGCCAATTTTTTTGCACCTATTCTCCCCCCCAACACTTTTGAAGGGGTAATGTTGTACAAACAGTTGTTTGACTAGTAAGTAAGAATAGTTTTGATGATAATAGCTCCAATTTTCATAATACTAAAGACCTATTCGATCCTTGGTGGTTGCCAGCCTCTCAGAGTAAGTGATTACTCCAGCTCCTCAGCCAAATAGGCTTACAGTTAATAGGAGGATTATGCCAAATTGGCGGCGGAATCAGGGGAGCCATTCTGAGGACCCTCCATGTCCTTTATCTAATTTAGTTCAAACTCAATTGTGGAGATCGGCCCCTTTTATGGCCCTGGAGGGGGTCCTACCAGGTGAAAATATTTTTCCACCTTCTGATTGGTCTAAATATATCAAATCTCTGCCTCACGGGTTCATCTTCCCATCTGCTAACTCATCATCTGCCCTTGCATTAAAGTGATGCAAGTAACAATAGATCCAATAGGTCAACAGCCCATATTACCTATTTTGGATGCGCCTAGCTTATAGTGAATTTCTTGTCTAGCTCACTTCAAGCCTCAATACAATTTAAATAATAAGCAGCCAGATATCAAGAGTGTTTGCTTCTTGACCCCGGACTTAATAATAATAAAAATTTGAAAAAAAATCTAACTTAATATTATCAAAGTTTTCTAATATTTTTTATTAAAAATGCCAAATAACCCCTCCAACTAAATTAAATTAGCAGTAGAGGATTAAACTTCTCCTGCTAGTATTTGTTGAAATCCAGGGCTGATTAGCACCAGCGAGCATCCCTATCCCCTGGATTCCAACAAGGGCTGCCACTATGGCAAAGTTGAAGACTTCAGTAGCCATAATGAACTCTTTTTCTGGATCTATATGGCGAAGGATGGATGTGGATAACAGGGTGAACTTTACAGCTTGGAAGTCATCCTGCAAATGGGGGACCACTGGAGCACTTTAGCTCCACTCGCCTTATACAGGGGCGCTGCCACCTCAAAAAGATTTGGCACAAATTTTATTAAGGACGTACACGTCTCCAAAAAAAAACTCCCCAATTCCTTGACTAAAGTTGGGGTGGGTCACTCACAAATCACCTTCTCCTTATAGGGAGTTATCGTGTGGCCTTGGCCAAACATGACGTTGCCCAGGAAGGTGACCTGGGACTTGAAGAATTCACCTTTACTGATTTTAGAGTAAGGTCAGATGCCCTCAAACGCTCCACCACCTGTCAAAGTTGTACTGCATGGGACTCATGATCAGGGGAAAGAACCATATATCATCTACGTAGGTTACTGCAAATACCCTCAACTGGTCCCCCAATGCTGCATCAATACAGTGTTGAAAGATAGTGGGGACATTTTTAAGCCCAAAGTGCATAATCTAAAACTAGAAAATTACTTTTCTAGTACAGAATGCAGTTAGCCACTCCTGGCCCTTCTTGATATGGATATGATTGAGCTTTTAAACAATCCAGTTTGGAGAAGACTTTTCCTTCTCCACATATCGAGCAATCTATGAGTCCAGTGGGACTGGATGCAAGTCTGGTATTGTGACGTTGTTGAGATTCCCACAATCTATGCATGGGCGTAAGATACCTTTGGCCTTCTTACAAAGAGAAGTGGTGAGCATAATGGGGAGTTACGCTGAAATATTGCACCTTTAGATAACTGATCCTTAACCCACACATATAAGGCCGCTTCCTCCTGTACAGTCAAAAGGTAAATGGAAGAAGATATACACACCAGTACAATGGTGATCTTGGACTTGCAATCAAACTCTGAATGAACAGGTAGTACATTGGCTGGAGCCGCATCAAATGAAGATTCCAATCTCTCCAAACAGAAAGGTAAGGGTACTTCCAGAGAGGGCTCTAGCAACGGAGCAAGACTGAGAGTGTGGATATTATACAGTGGGTCAGATCGCCCTGATAATTAGCCTCAGACAATAGTACAACTAATATATGACCATTCTCCAAAGTTAAGGACAATGTATTGTCTTTCAAGTTGGTTTTGATGTCAAACTTTCGCCACTGCTCTACTCCCAAAATAATGGGGTACAAAAGGTTTTTGATAGCTTGGAAGCAGTCTGCCAAATGGTATATGCCAACTTGGTAATCCATAACCCTAGAACCTTCAGCTTGGGAATACCTTGGGAAGCTCCTCCCCTGACCATGCCACCTGGCAAATAATTAACCTCAAGGTATCAGCCAGGTCTTGGTCAATAAAATTCTCAGAGGCTCCTGTATCTACCAAAAATAGTTGTGCTGATTTTCCTTAAAGGGGATGAAAGAGTAGCAGTCAACAAAAAAATCCGAATGGCCTTTATTCATAGCAGACACCGCCAACACTTCAACAAAAAATTCTTCATATGGTATAAGCATGCCTCCAGGGTACGTTTTTGCATTGAAAAATGGAGAGGGATAGTTGGCCACTATTACTACTGAGGTCACATACCCCACCATATCTTCAGCAGTTGCATAAACGCTTTTATACTATAAAAGTAACTTTATTTCCACCACCTGTGTTCTGCGGATCATGGTAGGGGTCAAGCGCAGGCACTTGGGGTGATCTGGTATACTGAAATTAGTTCCAAACTAGAGCCACAAAAGATGATATTTGGCTTGTTTTTATATAAGTTGTCAGACATTTGCCTTCCAGTCTTTAGAATAAGAATGTTTTGAGTAAAATTAGCTGAAAAGAGTAAATATCAGACATTTACAAGTCCACAATAATGAGGAGATTGATCTAAATAGTAATGATTTTATCAGCCAAAGACCCTGGCCAATTCTCAGTAGAACCATGCAAATCAGGGTAACATGATTTTAAATACCTCACGGGCAATTCACACAAAATCAAGCTGTTGTATTAATCCAACCACACAGCGGACTATGTGGCGTCCATCAGATATACTCCCCCAGCCACAACCAGTTCCATTCAAGCATCTATGTGGGGACCACCCCTTTTTATAGTCTTGGCGGAGGTCCCTAAGGTATATAATTTTAGCTAATGGGGATTAGCTGAAATATATTAAATCATTACCCCACAGGTACATCTTGCCTAAAAATGATTCCCTATCCATCGTTCAGCCAAGGTGAAGTGAGTTTTCTGAGCTTCAATAAGTTAAATGCACATACACCTAATTTGGAACCTACTAAGCTATTCCAAATTTATCATTGGAATCCCTTTAACCCTTGATATAATTTATATACTGAATGGTACAATATCAAAGGGTTCATTTTTTTCTTACCCCCCACAACACTAATAAAACTATCAAAGACTCATATCTAGTTTTTATTATCTATTTACTTTTACTATAATCAGTGGTTTACTTCCCCTATTTGTTGGAGTTTTAGGCCCTAAATGCACCAGCAATCTTGAAACCCCTAAAATCCAACATAAGGAATCAGCATTATAAAGCACATTTTGGAACGTGAATGACCTCATGCCCATTTTGGTGACAGTTTGTGCATTGTTATCCCAGGACATCACCACCAGGCCAATCATTGATGATCCCACTTGCACCATCTGAATGCGGTGGCAAGAATAAATCATTTTAATTATGATATTTTTGATAATTTTGGTAGAAAGTTGGGGAATCACGACTCCCAGATTGATAAGCATCCGTATCTGCCATGTATGAGCAAGAAGGATGGACACTTCCCAATTGGAGGTAGTGAGAATAACGCTGAGACTCCCCAACCATCAGCCAAATGAATAGTGGTGAGCCTCATTGAGGCTATGACAAATGGCAGGCACACCCAATTTGCACTCAGAAAAAGCCCTACATGGATAATTATAGTGCATGTAAATAAAAGTGGTTATTTGACTAATGTAAGGAGAGTGTCTGTAACTCACCCATTCCCAGTGAAGTGGTGAAGAGGAGTACAGCCACACCACCAGGGAACTAGTCATTAGTAAGAGGGTAAAAAGAGCACCGTGGAGGATGCCAGAGCAAAAGGGACCCAGGACAACGGTGTAAAGAGCAGTATATAGTAGGAGATAGAATAAACAACAAAACTTGGTTGGACCCTGTTAAAATCTTGGGCTTGGTTAGTTGCTCGCTTCTGGACCTAGATTTCAACTGCACAGATTTGTGGATCATTGCGTTGATTATTTGATTGAATTTAGTAACTGGTGCAATAATAGTATGAATACTATTATTAGAGTTGAATCCCCAAAAGCCATGTTGAGTGAAAAGTCCAACGCTAAACTGGTGCTTCTTCATCTTGAAAATATTCTGGTACTAGTAGGGTTTACTTTCCCTATTCTCTTCATGCAGAGCCAAGCGGAGACTTGATAGTAACAACTTAAGGATATCTGAACCTTGCACTCTTCTAATAAGAGTAATGTTAAAACAACCTAATGTTAAAACAAATTAGTTAGGATCAAGTTAGAATCTTCTTTTATTAGTAAATAATTTGGGGTTATTATAGTTAGAATCAGCACACAACTTTTCAGCTGTCCACTGGGAATTATTTGTGCTCCTATACTGGTTTGACCCTCAGTGTTAGGCACTAAAACTCGTCAGGTACCATTGCCTTGGGTTTCTTTGGCAGCATAATCCTCAGGTGTTTGGTGGACCAAATAATTGGTATTAAGGACTCAAAACCAATTGTTTCAGCTGATGACAATTCTACTCCTCCTCAACGGTCAAACAGTTTGGTAGTTTCTGATGACTCCAATCCATTCTGCTCTGAATGATTCCCTAAAATTTGACTATTGGGTGTTATTCCCTTATTGAATTATTCTTTTATTTCATTGGGTATGATGACCAACGAAATTCTCACCTGTTGGCAGCCTCAAATATCATTGGTGATGGTGCCCAAAAATAATTTCATTAGTTGGTAGCCTCAAATATCATTGAGGATGATGCCTGACAATAATACCATCAATTAACCGCTGTTGCCAATCCTAAATGATTATAATTAAATCAAGATATCTTATAATCAGTTAAAAGGTTGGATTATGTGGTCATCTGCAATTCTGACATATCCCCCCTCTTGACCAGATATCCAACAGAAGATAGAACCCTCAGGGATGGAAGCCACCTTAGCTTGAGCTCATATTTGGTTTATCATATCTCTATGTCCTCAGCGGAGTTCAGGTCTGTCTGCACTCAATGACCATATGCTCTGCTCAGTTTGATGACTTCATATCCTTGGTTGCTACCCATTGCTGCCTCTTTTTGAGAATGGTTCCCACAACATCATGCCATGCCAGTCCCGTCTTTGCTTTATTTGCTGAAAGATTAACTGGTCCACTTTAAAAACCCCAGGACAGGTATCATTGGCACTTTGCCACCTGTACAAACCCCAGGACAGGTTCCGTTGGCACCTTGCCACCTGTACAAACCCCAGGATGGGTCTCAACATTTCATTGATAGGGACTATTCTGGCGGATCTAGTTTCAGCCTGTCCTGATCCTGTCAGCACTCAGAACTCATGCCCATCACTATCTCTTCCTTTCTCCACACTCAGTAGGTGGGAATATCACTAGATGTATCACTGCTCAAATTAAAATCAGTTTTTATATTATTTACTTTTTCTATTTTTATGCATCTTTTATATCTTTTATTTTTTATTATTACTATTATTATTATTCTTTTTCATTATTTATTTATTATTATTATTTCCTTTAAGTTTAATAATTTAATGATTTCACATGGACTCTATTGTCTATGTGACCATCCTCAGTATTCTTGATTGTATAGGCATCATTCACTGACTTGGCGATAATTTGAACAATCCCATCCATAGGGACTCCAACTTATTTTTTCTACTAAACCCATGGGTATTGCAATAGGCTATCCTATTACCCACATGGTATTCTTTCAACGTAGGTCAATTCTAGTCATCTGTTTTCTTCATGTTGATTCTTTTTCTCATTGTCATCTCAAATGCCCGAGATTGTAATTCAATCAGGATATTGGCTAGTTGGGAAAGTAATGTTCAGCACTTATTCCCAAAGATGGCTCTACTGCTGAATACAATATTGGCGGTAATGCGGCTTTCCACCCATAAACAGTTTGAATGGCGTTTTCTCAGTTGCTAAATGGTAACTGATATTATAAGCAAATGTGATCAAACTCAGATATGCTCCTACAAGCGGAAGTTTTCCCCACAACCAATTTTCATAATATTGAGTTAGAGTTTCATTTACTCTTTCCACCATTCCGTTCATTTCTGGATAATAGGGGACAGATACAACACCGTGGATTCCCATTAATTCATTAAGCCTGGGAATCACATGTGAAGTAAAGTTAGTTCCGTTGTCACTGAAAATAACTTAAGGGCAACCATGCCAATAGATCACTTGGTCAAGTATAAACTTTGCCGTACTCATTGTATCTACTTTTCTGAGGGCTTTCATTCTGACTCATTGTGTTAAATGAACTATTGTGACGATTATAAGCTTCACTACTCTGGTACTGATACTCAATGGTCCCTTAACGTCTATGGACACTATGTGCCACAAAAAACCAGGGCGTACTAGCCAGTACCCTACAATGTTCTTGTGCGGTTTGTGAAGCTGACATGCCACACAACAGGCTAGGTAATCCATGACATTGTAGTTTATTGATTCCCAATAATAATACAGGCAAATATGATACACTGTTTTCCTTAGGCCACCATGGCCTACAATATTATGAGCGGCTCAAATGATTTCTGCTCATTCTGATTGTTTAGGAAATAAAACCCCTTTTCCTTTGATCATTTTGTGTAATTGATTGTTCTTAAATTATGTATTTTTCATGGCCTTTCACAATGCATTCTGAATTTCTTGGGGTTCATCCCCAATATTTCCTTTGATCATTTGTTAAAAAAGTGCATCATCCTGATGATAGATCACATGAACAACTGGCAATTGAGACAATACATTGGCATTCTGATGTACTGCTTAGCTCAGTGGATAACATTCAATATTTTATGCTTGCAGCTTAAAAGCCCATTGGGCCAACTGGCCCTCTGGTTCCTTCAGGTTATGAAGCCAGGCAGGGATGAGTGGTTGGTTATGACTTTAAAGTGCGTTCCATGTATGTAGACTCAAAATTGTTTATAAGCATGAATGACTGCCAGACACTCTCGCTCTGTCACATTATAGTTTCTTTCTGCTGGCAACAGTGTTCTGCTCACGTAGGCTACTGGATGTTCATCCCCATTGTCATCTAATTGACTTAGAATGGCTCCAATCGCTGTTAACGAGGCATCCACTTGAATTATGAATTCCTGACTAAAATTTGGATATTTCAACACTAAGCTGCTCAAGAGATATTTTTGGAGCTTATCAAATGACTTCTGAGCCTCTTTGTTCCATACAAATCCTTTTTTAGATCCTTGAGTAGGTGAAATAAAGGTTCAGCGATTCCAACAAAGTCTTTGATGAATTGGTGATAGTACCTGACCATTCCAAAAAAGAATTGAATATCCTGAACACTTTTGAGATTGAGATCCACTTGATAGCATCTATTTTCATGAGTTGTGGTTGTAATCCATTAGAGTTTATAACAAACCCTAAGTATTTTAAGCTCTTTTTTGAAAAAATGGAATTCTTTGGCTTAATTTTTAGATTTGCCATTGCCAACCGCCTGAAAACTTTTTCCAGATGCTCCAAATGATCTGTGAAGGTCCTGATGAAGACGATGATATTATCTAAGTATACTAGTACGCAGGATAGCTTAAGGTCACTAAGTTTTGAATCCATAGCATGCTAAAAGTCGCCAGTGCATTGCATAATCCTTTGGGCATTCTGGTTGGCTGGTATAGTTCTTGTGCAGTAATTATTTCACATTTTTCCTGATCTTCTTTTGGCAAATTGATTTGCTAATATCCTGAAATCAGGTCCATAGCCAAAAAGTATTTTTCCTCCCCCAGGCAATCAAGTGCATCATCAATTGGGGGCAGCGGATAGGAGTCTTTTTAGTGATCTTGTTTAGTCGGTGATAGTCAATCACTACTCAATTTGATATATTCTTTTTTATACCAAAAGGATCAGACTTGCCCATGGGCTCAATGATGGAATGAGTAACCTTTGTTCCACTAACTTGCTTATTTCATCACTGATCCCTGCTTTTGCTGCTCTTGACCTATGAACATGTCTCATTCTTATTGGTGGATATTCCCTAGTATCAACTTTGTGGGGTACATATTTGCACATCCTAGATCATGATCGTTCTGAGCAAATATCTCCCAATATTTTACAAATAATTGGAGCACATCCTCCTGCTGATCCTAAGTCAGATCGGCTAGCTACTCATGATCTACTAATATGTTGACACTTTTGGTAACTTTCACCAGCAATCCCATTTCAGAAAATGATCCAAATTCATGAAAAGTGTATAGTTCTGCCGTCAGAAGCAAGTGCAGAAATGCAATAGTCTGATTTTTTTCAATTTTCATTAGCCTCTCTCCCAGATTGGCTACTAGTACTCATATTTCTTTGTGACCTGGCATTAAGATCCCTGGTGCAACCCACAGTTCAATCCTCAATTTTTCCCAGGGGTTGATGATTTCCCCATATAGCTGTTCTGGAAGTTCTATCATTAACCTGGTGTTAACTATGATTTGAGCCCATGCAGAATAGTGTTCACTGCGTTCATAATTAGAGGTATCCCACAATTCTCCATAAATTTCCATTGGCATTGGTTTCCATTTTCATCCAACTAGTTTATAGCAAACGGGTATAATACCATCACTTTAATTTAAATTGACAAAATTTTCCTCTTTGTCAGCAGAATTTCTCCCTTCCGCTGGTAAACCAAAGGCAACGTCTGCCTCAATATTATCAGGGTGTTTTCTTCAAAATCACATTTCATTTCATACTTCCTCAAGAACTCCATCCTGATAAGTATATCATAGTTTGGATTGGCCAGCAATATGGCGGGAGCTGACACCATTAGCAATCCAAACCAAAGTGGTAGCGCACTGTAGGCTTCACATGAGATGATAACGTCTGGTCCAACCATTCCATACTCTTTTCAGTGCTTCAAATCTGGTGAGTTTTTCATATGTTTCACTAATTTGGTGAAAACAATGTTGATTGGTGATCCACTATCAATTATGGCTTGGACTCTTATCCTATTGACTAGAATATCAACATAGGTACACTCCAAGTACTGCAATAAAGTATTTACTGAATGGATAGCAGCCTTATTTGCCAAATCAAGTGTGTGGATTATTTGAGTGGATAAATTAGGGAATGACTCCTTGATTGCGCTGATAGGTAAAGAAACGTTTGCCTCATCTAACTTCATTTTGATTAAGTCTTCAGGGCTTTTGGCGGATCTAACTTTCTCCACTAACTGTTGTATATAGGGTTGAGTGACCTCATTAACAATTTCAGGATTGATCCCCTTTGCTTTAGCTTGAGTTATAGCTTTAACATCCAAGTTAACTCCTTGATGGAGCGGATCTGGCGAGTCATCATCCACAAATAAGTCATAGATATTGATTTCTTCATCTATTATGTCAGGTGGGACAGGTTTATCAGCAGTACTAGAACATCCCTGATCTAGACTGCTGGTCTTTTTCCCAAATTTGAACCAGTTTCTTGGGTTTGAATAAGATTTATCTGATCCTTTGGCTTTCTTTCCTGACACTGGGAAATTACATGGCCCAAAATCCCACATTGGTAACAGCGGATTGGCAATTTGTCTGCTTTCTTTTTAGCTCAGTTTTACTTCCTGAAACAACTCAACTCTCAGATTCTTTAGATAGTTCTGCAAATTTGATAATATTTTGAGCCTTCATTTGAATTACTTTAAAAGTGTGATTGGGAGCATCAAACGTGGCTCCAAGCATATTCAGATGGTCCACCATCTGATAGGTTGTTGTTTGAGTCACTAGCACCACCTTAATCTAATACAATTCTTGGTAGGGATGAAGTGCTGACTGCATGGCTATGCATACATCGAAGTCACTTAACACATTTGCTCCTGCCAAGATCTGGGCTTCTTGGTAAAAATGGTCTGTGAAACTAGCCAGGGTCTCATCTTTGAGGAATTGGATACCCATTAACTCTTTTTTATGATTTGCCATCCAAGTAGGGCTTCCAAACTCCAACATAATAGCTGCTTTTGCTTCTGCGTATGACCAATTATCTCCATTGAGGTGAGGTAGCACCAGATTTTGGCAGTCTGTGCTAAGGTAGTTCATTATGGTCACCGCTTTTTGATGGTCCACATAGCCAAACATGGTCATCTCAAATAAGCAGAAAAACGCTGGAGCGTTATCCCTGTGAAAGGTGGGCAATTTTGGCATATCTTTAAATTCTTTGATTGCTTCACTTATAGAAGATCCTGACTGAGCTACTTGAGAAGCTATAGGAGTATCTTCAGTAGTCATTTCTGACACACCAGCAAATGGTTTAGGAATATTTTGGGGCAGAGAGGTCTTCCCAATTGGTGTTTCACATGCCTTTGCTTCAGCATCATTCTCCTCAAATTGTTCACAATCACATTTGTGTTTTTCCAATTCCTCAATATGATTGGCCATTTTCATCATCTCCTCATGAAGCCACTGGATGCGTTCTCAATCTACTTCCCTTTTGGTTTTCTGAAATAAAATTCTTTAACAAGTTCACCATCTTTCTGCTTCAAAGAGGCAACTTTCCCACACAGGTCCTTATTCAAAATTCCTAATTGTTTGAGCATCTCCTCCGCCTTGATTATATGCTCCTCTAAGGTACTAACATTGGCTTGAGATGCTGAGCTGAGCACATTTTGATTGATGGCCTGTAGTTCTGCCCAGAGCTTCCAAAACTCTTCCTTATAAGGCATTGCTGTTTAAATTGGCTTTTGATAACTCAACTACCCCCTGTAGTGAGCACCAATATTAAAATCTTGGGCATGGCCAGTTGCTCGCTTCTGGACCTAGATTTCAACTGCACAGATTCGTGGATCATTGCGTTGATTATTTGATTGAAATTGAGTAACTGGTGCAATAATAGTATGAATACTATTATTAGAGTTGAATCCCCAAAAGCCACGTTGAGTGAAAAGTCCAACGCTAAACTTGTGCTTCTTCATCTTGAAGATATTCTGGTACTAGTAGGGTTTACTTTCCCTATTTTTTCACGCAGAGCCAAGTGGAGACTTGATAGTAACAACTTAAGGATATCTGATCTTTGTACTCTTCTTTTAAGAGTAATGTTAAAACAAACATTGTTAAAACAACTTAGTTAAGATCAAGTTTGAATCTGCTTTTATTAGGGAACAATTTGGGGTTTTCATAGTTAGAATCAGCACACAACTTTTCAGCTGTCCACTGGAGATTAATTTGTGCTCCTATACTGGTTTAACCCTCAGTGTTAGGCACCAAATCTCGTCAGGTACCATTGCCTTGGGTTTTTTAGGCAGCGTAATCCTTGGGTGTTCAGCGGACCAAACAATTGTTATTAGGGACTTGAAATTAATTATTTCAGCTGATGAAAATTCTACTCTTCCTCTGGCATTCAAACAGTTTGGTAGTTTCTGATGACTCCAATCCATTCTGCTTTGAATGATTCCCTACAATTTGACTATTGGGTGCTATCCCCATATTGAATTATTGTTTGATTTTGTTGGGGATGATGCCCAATGAAAGTCTCATTTGTCAGCTGCCTCAAATATCATTGTGGATGATGCCTGATAATAATTCATTAGTCAGCAACCTCAGATATCATTGGGGATGATGCCTGACAATAATCCCATCAATCAGCTGCTGTTGCCAATCCTATATGATTATAATTTAATCATTGTATCTTATAATCAGTTAAAAGGTTGGATTATGTGGTCATGTGCAATTCTGACAGACCCCAATGGGAGTCCACAACCAAGTGAAGATTAATGCAGGAGTGCTTAGGTGCTTTGGTCTGGAGGGGACCAGGGTGGCCCAGTGGTGCACCAGATATGGGAAATTATTTAGTGAAAATACAATTACCAACACTGTTAGAGACCTCCTTGAGGAGGTCCACATACAGGGTTACCCAAGAAACCATATTCAAAAACACATAAAATAATGGAGGATTTATTAATAGGAAGTTGACCAACAAGGAAGGTTGGTCTTGAGAAAACATACTTAAACAATTGGGGGCAGTGGAATCATCATTTGGTGGAAGTGGTGCTAAGCCTTAGTGCACCAATAGGTGCACACTTCCATCGGCCAGGGTATTATATCTTGAGATTGACCAAACTTGAGTTATTGATTGTAGGCATGGCTGGCCTAATTTAGAAACTTCAAAAATTGAATGATTTTTGAAACCCTATTTGTTGAGCAACCAAACCAAACCATTATTATTAAGAATAGAGCTAGCGCTTTTTAATGCCCTTGCCATAACACAGAACTGAGCATCATGCAAATCCTCTAGACCAGCCTGGGCATATCTGGCCTGAACCCAGCGCTGGTCCATGGTATGTTTGAGGTCATGAAGGCCTGCTAACTTTTACTTTTTGGCCTCATGACAACCAACTTTATCTTTATAGTTGGTACCCTTAATCATGTCATCAAGCTATGACAGTCTGTACCACCAAATTTATAAAAATATAGGATTGTTACAGAGTTCTTCCCTGCAGCAACATAAAAAACTAACTTAAAGTAAGGCATTAAGTAAGATGGATAGTGAAACTCATTAGGATAATAATACATATCTTTATATATGGCACAGGAATAAGTAAAATCTTACAGCATAATTTCTACAATTTTAATAAGAGACTCATTTTAGAATAATATATACCAGTTATTTGGTAGATATGAGAAAAATCTAGGAGGTAGGATAAACCTATGAAAACATACCAATGCTCTGCTACTTGATAATATAAATTATAACTTGGTTCCTTATCCTAGATTAAAACTAGTGCATACTTCTGCTGGTAACTCATTTTAGAAAAATTCTATAAAAGGATCTATGTAGGAAGAAAACATTGCATAGCTTATTATCCAGACATGGGATTATTCCTTTTTAGCTTACTTTTATTATCTTATTTTTATATCAACAGATAAATTGAAACCTTTCTTAATCTCCAGTTAAATTTGCTATTTCAACTATACTTAAGATTTTGGGTAAGTGTCTAAAACTTTGCCTTATTAATTCGAATAGTTGCAAAAAAATACGATTCTTTTATTGTTTGTTCGAGGTAAGCCGACCAGGGGACGGACATTACCGAAAAAATATCTTTTTATCTAGCATCTATAAAATTATGTAGCGGAGGGTGGTGAGGTGCAACAGCGCCAAATAAGTTCCAAATAGCTCACGATCTATTTTTTCTAAACAATCTAAAACAGTTTATGAGCTTAAATTCCGCTAACTATTGGTCAAGCTATAAGCTTAACCTTTAAACTTAAACTTGATTAACAAAGTTGATGAAGGTACGATATTGAGTATGTTATAATGTCCATTTTTCGATTGTATAGTGATCTTCTATACTTTGGATTTTGTTTTATGGTTGGTCTGGTTACTACTTAATGATGAAAAGCTATCAGCTAAAATAACGATTAATTTGTTACACAAATAGGAGTTTGATTATAGAGTTTCAAGTTCTGGAATTCATTTTGTTCACAAGTTTTTAGTGTTCATCTTTTGCTTTGCATTTGATTCAACCTTCAGCATTCAAGATCTTGCATATTCTACTCTTTCATAAATTCCTATATTGCATAGCTTTATTTGCATTGGAGCTATCGAAGATTATTCCCATTTCACTTATAAATTTGTTTCCATTTTATGAGTATATTTTTATCACTTGGTTAATTTTTCTTTTATTGCATTCTGCTTGATTCTTCATTTATAACGTACAGGAAAACGCACTAAGGACGCCAAACCATGGAAACTTCGGCCATCGTTAACGATTTTCACTCTATTAACTCTTCGAAGCCGCAAGATGCGTATTGTGATTCAGAAGATTCTGCTGATCAGGAAGATTTGGGGTTTATGGGAGAGCTCCCCATCGATTTTTTGGTTAAAATGTTCCCAACTTTGCCTAAAAAGTTTATTGAAGAGCAATTCGAGACCTGCGGCTACGATTTTGAGGCAACCATGACTGCATTAATTTTTGTCCCATAGTAATCAGGCTCCTCAAGAAGTTGTCTCTGAACCATCTGAAGAAAAAAAGGTTCAGGTGTGTAGACACTTTATTGAGGGGCATTGTTTCCGCAAGGATTGTTGGTTTCGGCATGACCTTGACAGTACAGTTTGTAAGTTTTGGCTTCGTGGGGGCTGTCTCAATGGGTCCGGTTGTCGGTTTTTACATCAGGTCAATACAGATATAATTGTTGACAAAATGGAAAAATTGAAACTCAACCCTAAGGAGAAAAAGCCTAAAGTTTCTTTAAAAAGTGAGAGAGCTTTTCCCGCATTAAATTCCGCTACAAGTTCCATCCGGAGCTTTCTAGAATCTGAACCCGAGAAGGCTGAAGGCTACGATAGGGTCGTAAAAGTTCAGAGGATCAAAGACAAATTGCCCTGGGTTCCCACCGACATTATCCAGCATTATTTGGCTTCAGCTTGGTACTATGAGCCCACCACATTAAGTCTTCTAGCAAAGCGTTATCCTCAACCTCGCAACTATAAACCCAGTGCAGCAGTTAAGGCGCCAGCTCCCCGATCCATAAGAAAAACTGCCCCTGTTCAAATGAAGATTGAGACACGTGTGAAGCATGTTCCCAAAGCTCCAGAAAATCTTCCTTGGATTGATACCGGCACCACCGTCAGTCAGGTCTATCAAAAATTCAGAGAGGAAGCAGCCAGATTGGCAAGAACTCGCAACGGGTATTTTGAACGGGCTAGAAACAATTATTTGAATGGTAAAAAGGATGTCGCCAAGAAGCTTTCTCTGGAGGGACAAGCCTTGAATCTAAAAATGAAGGAGCAACACCGTTTGGCTGCCAAGGCCATCGTTGCCGCCCGCAACCCTGGAGATAGCGCCGTTTTAGATCTTCATTGTTTGCATATTAGCGAGGCCATTGACATCCTCGATGAAACGGTTACTGCTCTCAGGCTCCATAAAAGGCCAGGCGACGCTACCCGCCCCTTCTATCTCCTCATAGGATCTGGCCATCACTCTTCGGGATCACATCCTCGTCTCCTTCCTGCTGTTCTCGACTATCTTAACAGTTCTTGCTTGAATTATTGGGACTGCTCCGCAGATGGGAGATGTGGTATGCTTAGGCTTAATATTTGACAGCCGACTACAAATTTTGTTTATTTAAATTATTTTTATTTTTCAAAAAACACTACGTAAGTTTCTAGAGCTCGCTTGTTTTTCTATTTTGTTGTCAGCCTATTATCAGCTCTGCTGGTATCAGGTTGTTGGCAGCTAGCATGGGTACAACAAGCTTTAAGGATGCTTTACTTTACATATTTTTGGTATACTTATGTAAGTTTAAAAGACATAAAAGTTGAAAACCAACGGGTAAGAAATAAAGGACTATAAGCTTTCTAAGTTGAACCTGATCAATGATGAATTAAAAACAATATATTTTAATTAATTGGCGTAATTTGATATGTTTTTACAGCCTCCCTTTCATTTTACTAGTTAAAGTGCTGAAAATCAACTGATTTAACAATAGCGATACTCAAGGTATATGAGTAATGTTATAAAATTCGAGGTCAAAGTTGAAATCAAAAAAATAGCAAAGTTATAAGCAAGTTTTGAACAAATTAGATAAACGTATGAAAATTTTCTATATCGTTTGTAAATTAAGTGATTTATCTTTTACGTAAAATGCTTTTTAATAAGAGTTTAAATATATCTAAAGTATTAGGGGTGTAGAAGCAGATTAAAGGTTCGATATTATTTTTTACGAGATATTAAATGTTATCAAAATTTTATTTTTTGTTTCCACGTAAATCTTTTATTATCCTTAACTCTTTACAGTCTTAACTGAGACTAAAACTGATTTTCGTATCTTAGTTTATTTTATTACAATTAATAAATTTAAATATATGATGTTTTAAAAAACGTGTTGAACTTACAATTGTCCAAGTTGTATTTTCATAAGACAGCAAACAAGCTACTCAGGCATATACTTCTATTTGTATATGCTTGTAATTGGGTGTTGTTTTATGTTTTTAGTATTAGTTTTATATTTTTAAATCACCTAAAGTTTAGCATATGACATCTAGTTTTATCTTACTTCCCTTTAACCTAGAATTAAACTAAAAAGTTTAAATAAAAGAATAAGTCTGAGCATTTTTTCATTTGAAGTCAAATAATCCTGTTATTATAGCTTTGCATTATTGCTAATATCTAACTAATTGGTATAAAGGCTCAAATCACTATTGTACCAGATTAGTTAGCTGCTTTAATATATATAAGATACAATACTTTGTTATCTAAGTTTTTTTTAATTTCAATAAAAGGCAATTTAAAAGTTCAGATACTTCACTTGAGTATTTTGCAAAGCCTTATATTGTCTCATGACAAGTAACATTAACCCAAACAATCTAGTAACTGTTCTTTGTTGCATGATATTTTTATAGACTAATATAATAGTTTATTCATTATTTCCATCATAATGGGAAGAGCTTGTGTAATTATACAAATGATCTTTTTTAGCACTATAATACACTTATGATCAAACTCTTTCTATAGGTATCAATGTAACATCTACCATAATGTATCATATATCTTTAAGCATTGATCAAGTAAAAGTTTATGATAAAATGAGGGATACTTATAGGTGTTCAAATAAATCTAGATTATATATAAGCATACTTCTGATAGATTTTTAAGTCATTTTTGAATCTCCTTATAAATAGTTATATGACAATAAACTTTTAATTTATTTAGGTTTACAAAGTATTCAAGCTGAGTCAACTATGAAACAGATATACCACACTGAGTCTAGACATAAGCAGAATTTGAGCCCAAGCTTATTTGAGTGGTACTGACAAATCTTACACAAGGCTAACCTTCCTTTATAATAGCTATATAGATGATATAATTCTTAATTTAGACTTTATAATGTACAATAAATTTATAACTAACATTAGTTCTAATCTATAAAAATATCAAACAGAACTTTTATAAATTTTAACTATAAGTGACTGACCTAAGGTAGAAAAAACTTTGCATAATTTGGATATATTGTTAAGCTATCTAAGTATTAAGTTATTTAAAAATTGTAATTTTTATTTTAAATCAAAGAATAAAATAACCAAAAAGGATTTTTTTAAAAATGTGTATGCTATTTACAACAAATTGATGCATATATAGCTTTATACCTTATAAGGAAATGGCATATTGTGAAAAATGACTTTAAAAATTAGTATAATGAAAATGAGATTTGACAAGCCTTTGAGTTCAAAAATTTTAATCTTAAACTAGTAATAAAAAATCAGGATCATGTGATGCCTTGTTTCCTAGCAAAAATAAAGGCCTAATGTTAATATAGGTAAAGATATAGAAGCTATAAAATCTGAGTTAAAATCATGGCAAATTGGCTTCTGATAATTCTGATCTGATAATGTTGATCCTAACTTCCACTAGTTTTCAGGTTTGGCACTTTACAACACTTTTGCAACAGTGGACCTGATAAGATACTATTTCTTGAAGAAGAGAATACTACTCATTCTTCCTTTAACTTGGTACTGAATAATAAAACCTCCTGGTCAATTCTTATATTTCTATTTTTATCTCTTTTCTTGAGCTAACCCTTCAATTATAATTTCCAAAATAAAAGCTTGAACACACTCTAAGATTATGTTTAATCAAAAGTCATTTTACATAGTATAAAAAGTCTGAGCTTATTAAACCAAGAAAGTAAGTTAAATATAGGAAGGATTGATGTATATTAAAATATAGCAACTTTTATTAGTAAATATCCTGTGCTACTACTTTCTGTTTTGGCTTGGCATCCTCATAATGCTGATATGTTTATACCATCTTTAGGATCCTCCTTAATATCTTAAGGATCCCCTTATTGTGTCCATTTTATATCCTTCTTCATGGTATAATCATCATATGAAAGGTTAATTTTTGTATATGAGAGTCAATGGCAATCTCACTAGGCCCATCGTTTTTTGGTAGAAATATAACATGAAACATTTGAATATTAGGATTTGTTAATCTCCAATCCATCACTGTATATTTTTGACTCATCCCATTGTCATCCAATCTGATACCATATTACCAAAGTTATGGCCCTACAATTTATTGATGTTGATGTACCCAGGTCTCTGGTGGTTTCTTTCTTGAATCTTTCACTAGGCAAGGAATTACTATTACCATTTGCAGTGGACTTTGCAACACCAATCCTCCCAAAATGAAATCTTGTAAGTAATTAAAGGTATCTGGCATAAAAACAATTTTAGACAGCCTTGATGGCTTTGTCTCATATGGTATATTATGTTCCTCTTCTTGCAATGACCAAGGTAAGTTCTAACCACATTGCTTGAAGTTTTTTGGTTGAGTTTTATGCTTTAATAAAAAGAACTGAGTAATATATTTTAATTAAAAACAGTTGAGTTCTCTTTGACTATTTTTTGTCCTGCTATGGGTTGTTTCTCTATGTTGCAACTTGACTCAATTTATATCTTAGCTCACTCATCAACTATTGTATATTGATAGCTTCCCGATGCCAAGTTTGCTTTGTAGCATTGATAATTAAGATTAATATATAATAAAATAATTTTTTAAACTTGCTTTTTAAAAAGAGAGAAAATAATAAAAAGTTAAAAATAAAAAGTAAAAAAAACAAAAATTAGCCAAAAAAGTTACATTAAAAAGTAAAATAATTTCTTTGCCAAATAATTGCTTTAAAATTTTTCATTATGTACAACTGAAAGAAAAGCAAGGCATGCTCATTTACATACAATCATAAGTATGATCTACATTTGTTAATATTATATATTATATTGGAAGTATATATATATATGTTGTATACATACTGTTCATATTAAATTAAATTTATATATTATTTCTCAAAGGTGTTTTTTGTTGGTATGAAATATCTCCCTTAATACTGTATCAAAATCAATATTTGATACACCATTTTGAAGATTATTTTTCCCTTTTAATGACAATAGATAAAAAAATATCTTGAAATTAATGTTTTTGTTAAAAAATTCATTTTAAAACTTAAATATTATCTAATAACTCACCAATTGCTCACATGAAATTAATCAAGTCTGATGCTCAATCTATTTGGGCAAGTGGGTGAGAATTGGTGAATGTTATTAAATATTTTTCCAAATTTCTCACCTAAAAAAGATAAAAACATTAAAGTTTTAAGTAGATTAATACAGCTTATTAAGTAGATGAGCTCTCATTGGTACAGCCTCCATTTGGCCACCAGCTATGCTGGTGACCTCTTTTCAGTATCTGTGCCTTCACTATGCTATGAGCCCCATTTACTTTGAAAAAACTATCATTTGTGCCACTCAGACTAACAGCTTTTCTGTTGACCTCATGCCCTGTGAGCTAAATTTTTTTACTGTAAATTATAACTCTGAGCAGCACTCTAAGGTTCAAAATAAACATGATAGTATGATACAATACCATAAAGCCTATCATTTGTGGCACTTGGACTAACAGCTTTGCTGTTGCCCTCATGCCTTATGAGCTAACTTAAACTATAAAAATATAAGTCTGAGCATTACTCTAATTTAAAAATACTAAAAGTAGTATAGTATAATACTATAAAGCTTATCATTTGTGACACTTGGACTAACAGCTAAGCTGTTGCCCACATGGCCTATGAGCTTATTAATATAAAAATATATTTCTGAGCTTTATGCTAATTTAAAAATATTAAAATAATATGGTATAATACTATACAATCTATTATTTGAGTCACTCAGACTAATAGTTTTGCTGTTGCCCTCATGACTTGTGAGCTAACTTTTTTACTGTAATATTATACTTCAAAGCAGCACTCTAAGGTTCAAGATACATATGATAGTGTGTTATAATACCATAAACTTATCATTTGCCACTCATACTAACAGCTTTGCTGTCAACCTTGTGGCTAAGGAAAATAGTAGCATAACTACAAATAAAAAACTCTATAATTAACTAAGCTTATAGATGCAAGCAAACCAACCATAATCAGTATAATCTAGTATCTTAATGCAAATATAAATATATTTAGTCAAAGATATCTGATTTAATTGAAGATTAATAGATATTAAATGAATAGATTTCTATATAAGTTAACCATTAAAAGAGCAAACACTTTAACAAAGTCATAATAGTTTAAGGCAACACAAATAGCTAAATTAGATAAATTATAGATAATGGTTAGGTTAAGTAGAATATTAAAATCTGGAAAAAAAACTCAGTATATTAAAATTTGTTACCAATTTATCACTTATTAAAATCATGATATTTTAAAATTAAATTCTAGTAGAGCAAAAAATAAATAAAACATACCTTGATAATGTTAGTGAACATAGATAATCAAAGATGGAATATGATGAAATCAAAAACAGAGTTACTAACTTGTATTAGTACTAAAAAAGAGCCACTAACTTATATTAAATCAAATGAAATTATTAAAACTTGCCTTGAAGATAATAATGGATATAGATGATAACATATAGTTTATGCTGAGATTGAAATCAATAATATTAGTAAAAATAAACCAATTAAGAAACAACTTTACCTTAAAAAGATGTTTGCAGCCATAACAGATAAATTCCAAAATCATAATTGACAACACTAAAATATCTTAAAAGTAAATAAAGTGGGTTAATCTTGGGACAAATTTACCATGCCAAGTTTTTTAGCCTGTGCTGGTTTTAAACCTGTTTCAATTAAAACCTAACCCAGAGTGGAGCAGGAACCACCCTGCTATACAATCCACTCCTCAACATTAGAATATTATATTAGATTAAATAAAGATGTTAGAATTTATCATTAGGATGTTAGTAAATGTAGATAACAGATAGTTTATGCTGAGATCAAAACCAGAAAAACTACTAAAAATATTACCAAGTATGAGATATAAAACTCACTTTAATGGATATTTTTAACCCTTTCAGATGATTACAGATGGGTAAGTCAAAAACATACCTACCAAAATTATTATCACCATCAAAGGCTTACAGTGAGAGATGTCATTCATTTTAGATTTCAAATGGGCAAACTGGAGGCAAACATCTTGTAATTCATCAAAGTTTAAACACTATAGTTAGTAAAATAAGTAAACCATCAAAAAACTTACCTTGAAAAGGATATCAATAATCCTTTCAGATTTTGGATTTTATGCTGGAATCAAACATCTAGTAAAATATAATATCAATATCTATATTCTTAATAATATGTAAAATCATCAAAAACTTAACAAAAATACCAATT
The DNA here is from genome assembly GCA_022478985.1 of Massospora cicadina. NCBI lineage: Eukaryota > Fungi > Entomophthoromycota > Entomophthoromycetes > Entomophthorales > Entomophthoraceae > Massospora > Massospora cicadina. The sequence continues at coordinate 18,860 of JAKSZP010000044.1, read as the reverse complement.
TATATTTTAAACTTAAGTATTATGCTTATTTTGGTGGTGAGACTAACAATTCTGAAATTTAAGTGGTGATAATAAAACTATCTATCTAGTAAATATTTTACCAAAATAACTAAAAACTATTAAAGTGATTATCTTTGAGTTGAGATTGTAATTCTGTAATTTGAGCAGGGATAGTGAAAACAACAACCTAGTGAATAGTTCTCTGAAATTTAAGTGAGGATAGAAAAAACAACAATATAGTAAATATTTTTCCTAAATAACTTAAAACTTATTAAAGTGCATACCTTTGAGTTGGAATTATAATTCTGAATTTTTGTGGGGGTAGTGAAAACAACAATCTAGTGAATATTTTTCTGTAATTCAAGCAGTTAGTGAAAACAACAATATAGTAAATATTTTACTAAAATAACTAAAAACTATTACAGTGCTTCCTTTGAGTAAAAATTATAGTTATGCAATTTAAGCAGGGGTATCATCCCTAAAATAATTAATGATTTGAACTGTTTATATATTATAGCACTGATTCTATCTATATATTAAAAATTGTATATTTATCTAAAATGGGATAGCTATTTATGTTTTGATATTTACTTAAAAGCTTTATGGAATTAATTCACAGCAATGACTAATGGCAAGCTCATCAGTAGAGCTTAAATTATATATGTTTTGATTGGTTATAATTTGTGGTTAAGTTTTAAATACCTTTATATAATAAAGATAAAATTCAAGAAATTTGATGTCAAATTATCTATATAATAAATAGAACCTTGGAGAATTGCAAATCAATTTTACCTCAATTTTATAATACTTAAAAAATCTCCAATAGGCTGTTCTTTCACCAAAGTAGAGTGTAGTAAAACTAAATTGTAAGAATCCAATTTGCTCTATTAACAAAATTTGAAATCTAATTGGCAACAGGTAAGCTTTAAATGACATAATTTCACCACTTAGCTATACCTGAATAATAATAAAAATTTATGACTCCAATGAATAACCTAGGCTTAGCGTCACTAATAGCAAATTTGAAACATGATTTCATGTTTCACATCAATTAGCTGAAAAAAGCCCAAAATAACATCCCAAGCTTAAAAGGGTGACCCATGAAAGTGGTGCACAAATGTCACTTTCTAGCCCAGTGGGTTGTTGATGAGCTCTCATTGGTACAGCCTCCACTTGACCACCAGCTACGCTGGTGACCTCTTTTCAGTATCTGTGCCATAGCTACGCTCTAAGCCCCATGTACCTTAAAAAACTATCAATTGTGCCACTTGGACTAACAGCTTTGCTGTTGCACTTGTAACTGGAAAAATAGTAGCATAACTCCATATAAAAACTCCATAATATAATTTAAGCTCACAAACAAAAGCAAACTGAGTATATCAATAAGACTAGATGCTTTAGTGCAGAGTAAAATATAAATTATCCAAGATTATTTTAATTAGGTGATGTATAGTATGAATTAAAGAAATAGATATCAGGATTAGCCAAACATTAAAAGAGCAAACACTTTAATATAGTCATAATAGAATAGAGGCAATATTATCCAAAATTTATAATTATTATAGTAATTAAATTGTTATATTATATTACTGGAGAAAACAAAAGCATAATTTTAATTTGTCACCAATCTATCACTGCTCAGAAAAAGCAATTCATATATTGATATATTATAGTAGATCAATTAGAAAAATCAAAACTTACCTTGATAATGATATTAGCAAATATTTAGGATGGTAACAGCTTATGGTAGAATCAAAATCAGCAAAACTACTACTTTATATTGAATCAATTAAGATATAAAAACTTATTCTGATGATATTAGTAAATACAGAAAATTACAATAGTTTATGCTAAAATCAAATCAATAAAATCACTAAAAATACTACCAAATATGAAGCAAAACTCACCTTAAAAGGATGTTTGCAATCATTACAGATGATTGCAGATGATCACACTGGAAACACATATTTAGTGAAAACTAAGTATAATCATCAAAAAACTTACATTGAAAAGTTTACATTGAATAAATCAGATCACAATTGAGCATACTGGAAACAAACTTTGAATAGCTTTAATAAATTAATAGCTATAGATAGTAAAAATAAGTAAAACCAATAAAAAGCTTCTCCTTAAAATGAGCTCAATAGCACTCTTCAATTTTAAGAAGTCATTCTGGGATCAATAATCTATAAAACTATTAACTAGAATTACTTTTTACTGCTAAACTAATAAAAATAAATCAATATTGAATATCTTTCCTAAATAACCAAAAACAATTAAAATGCTTAACCCTGTGTTAAAACTTATAATTCTGCAATTTAAGTGAGCATAATAAAAACATCTATCTAGTGAAGGTTTTTCCTAAATCCAAGATAACTAAAACCTCTTGATATGCTTACCTATATAATAAAATCATAAAGCTGCAATTTAAACGTGGATAATAAAAACAATAATCTGGTGAATAAATTTCCTAAACCTTTTATAACCAAAAACTAAAAAAGCCTTACCTTTGCATAGAAATTACACTTCTGCAATTTAAGCAGGGATAATTCAAATAACAATCTGATGAATATTTTTCCTAAATCTCAAATAAAAAAAATTTTAAAAAGTGCTTACCTTTGAGCTAAAATAACAAAACTGCAATTTAAGTGGAAATAATCAAAACAACAATTTAGTGAATATTTTTCCTAAATCTTAAATAACTAAAAACTAAAAATTGCTTGCCTTTGTATCAAAATTACAATACTGAAATTTAAGTGGGGATAATCAAAATGACAATCTAGTGAATAAAATTTCCTAAATCCTAAATTAGCCAAAAACTAAAAAGTACTTACCTTTGTGTTGAAATTACAATTCTACAATTTAAGTGAGGATAAAACAATCTAGTTAATTTTTTCCCTAAATCTTAAATAACTAAAAACTAAAAAGTGCTTATCTTTAAGTTAAAATTATAAATCTGAAATTTGAGTGGGGACAATCAAAACTACAATCTAGTGAATGTTTTCTTAAATCTTTAATAATTATTAACTAAAAAGTGCTTACCTTTGATTTGAAATTAGTATAATTCTGCAATTTAGGATAGGAGAATTACTGTAAAAAAATATCTAATGAGTAAATTTCCTAAATAACTAAAGCCTATTAAAGTGCTTAACTTTGCATTTAGTTCATAATTCTGCACTTAAAGTGGAGATGTTATACTATATACTTAATAAATAATATTTAATCTTTATTTATTATACTTTTAATTTAATACTTAGGTTGATATCTATTGTTAGAAATAACTTATTTAAAAGTGTGATAGCTATTTAAGCATTAATACTGTTAATAGCTTTAAGAAACCAATTCCCTTCAATAGCTTACATCAAGCTCATCAGTGGAGTTTAAATTAGTTGTAATTTGATTGGTTAAAATTTATATTTAAGTTTTAATTATTTTTAATTACTAAAGATTGAATTCAAATTAACTGATGTCAAATCTTTATAATCTATATAATAAATTATTAGTATCAGAGAATTGGAGAATCAATTTTACCTTGTTTTTTAAAATCTCTGAATACCTCTAATTAGTTGTTATTTTGCCAGGTTGGGGGGTGCAAAAGCTATATATATGAAAGATAATTTGCCCTACTAATAAAATCTCAAAATCTGATTGGGATCAGTTGAAACTTTAAATTGCCATTGATTCAAACCACAGAATTACTTTTTTAAATTTAAATAAAATTGACTCAAAACCCCAAAAAATTGAACAATTTAGACTAAGCGCCAGTATTAGCAAATCAATTTTTGACATCATAAACCAAAATAAAAAGCCACAAAACCCCCCAAAACAGCACCCTGAGCTTAAAAGGGTGACCCCAAAAAAAATGCGCATGAATCTCACAACCTAGCTGTGGGTGTTGAAGATGAGCTTGCACTGGCACAGCCCTTAGGTTGTGTCTCCACTACACTCTGAGCCCCATTTACCTTTGAATAAACTATTATTTGTCTGTCATGGAAATGGCAGAAGAAGTTTAGACCAGCCTGCCAGTCAGGATGCATAAGCAACCAAAAAGCAAGCCAGAATGCCAGAGGCATTGCTGACTGAATGACTTGGTATGGAGCCAGGAAATGTGAAACCGTGAAGTGGTGGTGCAACAACAAGGTGAGGAGGATCCTGACAACAAACCACACTGAACCCATTCCCAACCCAGTGGGTCTAGCTACAGGGGGTGGAATTACTGCAATAGTTTTGATGAGATCCTTGGCATATGAGGCCATCTCAATGGGGGTGGCAAGGAGATGGATTCTTTCTTGCAATTGATGGATATAAGGCCATAAGATCCCCATGTTTTTTTGCCAGAAGCTTGTGATAACAGGGTTGTAGAGCCAAAAATATCAGACTTGCTGAACCCAATTGATGATGGAGGGGGCCATAGTGACCAAAAGAACTGGTAAAGCCCATCCAGAGTATGGACCAATGGGCCATCTGAGAAATGCCATCTGGAATGCAGTCATAAAGGGAAATAAAAATTTGGTTTTTTTTTGGTAAGATTTTTTTTGGAAAGGAAAGTAAGAAAATTGACCAACAATTTTCTCAGTGCCATGCAACTGATTAAATAGTGGTTGATTGGGTAGTAACAGGATGGGATCAGGTCCCACAATTTTAACCTAACCAGCAAGTTGTTTGGGAATGGATGGGTTTGTTCTTTGGGAACCAACATCACAAAATTTGGCAGCGGGCCAAGTCTCTGTCAGTTTGACCTCAAACGTCCAAACTGGGGCTCAACTACATTTCTGATGGTTAGCATGACAGCTTTTGGCCCAACAAGCGATGGGAATCCCCCAAGGCCACCCCATATAGGGATGGTCCATCTGGTTGGGAACAGGTTTGGGATGGCCAACCCGCTCATTCTCAGTTGTTCAATCATTCAATTGGTCAATAGCAGCACATCAGCTGAAACACCCAACTTACTATCAGAGGGCTTTGAACCCTCGTTGATGATGCCCAATATTTGTTCTACTGGTTTAGTAATCAAATTGGAGCTGTCGGGTGATCCAGCTGATATCTCATTCTTCATGCTTATACAGCCATTAAAATTTTTTCCATCAGCCAGATTACCACTCAAATTATATCTGACCAATTTCAATTCAGCAATCTCGGCACAGATTTCACTAATTCCCCACAACAGTTCTGCTGAGGATAGTATGGGTACAGGGGGTGGGATCTGAAATGGAAGGGCTTTCACCCATTGCTCATCTACTATGTGAGCAAGATCGCCCTGAGTGATGAGGGGTACCGCCATCCTCTTTAGTGTCTTTTTATTCAGAAATGGAAAGATGGCCCAATCAAGAGCTAAAGGACGTTCTCCAAGACTTAAATTTGTCCCACTTGGACTAACAGCTTTGCTGTTGCCCTTGTACCCTGTGAGCTAATTTATTACTATTATAATATACTTCTGACCAATAGCTTAAGGTTCAAATTGCTTATGATAGGATGTTATAATGCTATAAAACTATCCTTTAGCCACCTGGACTAACAGCTATGCAGTTGCCCTCATGGCCTGCGAGCTAACTTATTACTATTAAAACATCACTATGAGCAAAGCTCTAAGGTTCAAAATGCTAATGATAGTATGGTATAATACCATAAAAATATCATTTGTGCCACTTGGACTAACAGCTATGCTGTCACCCTTGTGGGTGGGAAAATTTTAGCATAGCTCCAAATAAGAACTCTATAATATAATTAAGCTCACAAACTTAAACAAACTGAATATAAACATTAAGAACAAGAGCTTTAGTGCAGATCAAAATATAATTATTCAAGTTTATTTGATTTAAGTGAATTATAGTAGAAATTAAGTAGGTATCAGGTTAAGCCAACCATTAGAAGAGCAAACACTTTATCATAGTGAATATAATAAAGGTAATATTTTCTGAAATTTATAATCATTGATACTGATTAAATTGTTTAAAATATCAAAATCTGGAGAAAACTAAGCATAATTTAATTTGCCACCAATCTATCACTGCTCAAAATAAGCAATACATATATTGATATATTATAGTAGATCAAGTAGAAAGACCAAAACTTACATGAATAACATCTTTTCAAATGTTTAGAATGGTAACAGTTTTGGGTGAAAACAAAATTAACAAATTCTACCACCTTATATTAAATCAAATAAATATATTATAAAATTTACCCTGAAATGTTAGTAAATGTAGACATTTACAATAGGTTATGATGACATTAAAATCAATAAAATCACTAAAAATACTACCAAATATGAAGCAAAACTCACCTTAAAAGGATGTTTGCAATCATTACAGATGATTACAAATGATTATACTGGAAATAAACATCTAGTGAAAACTAAGTATAGTCATCAAAAAACTTACCTTGAAAAGATAACAATGAACAAATTAGATCACAGATGAGCATACTGGAAACAAACTATTAAAAAAATTAATAAATTAATAGCTATAGATAGTAAAAATAAGTAAAACCAATAAAAAGCTTCTCCTTAAAATGAGCTCAATAGCACTCTTCAATTCAAGAAGTCATACTAGGATCAATAATCTATAAAACTATTACCTAAAATTACCTTTTACTGCTAAACTAATAAACAAATATTTAGTGAATATCTTTCCTAAATAACCAAAAACAATTAAAATGCTTAACCCTGTGTTAAAATTATAATTCTGTAATTTAAGTGAGCATAATAAAAACATCTATCTAGTGAAGGTTTTTAAATCCAAGATAACTAAAACCTCTTGATATGCTTACCTATATAATAAAATCATAAACCTGCAATTTAAACGTGGATAATAAAAACAATAATCTAGTGAATAAATTTCCTAAACCCCTTTATAACCAAAAACTAAAAAAGCCTTACCTTTGCATAGAAATTACAATTCTGCAATATAAGCAGGATTAATTCAAATACCAATCTTATGAAAATTTTTCCTAAATCTCAAATAAAAAAAAATTTAAAAAGTGCTTACCTTTGTATCAGAATTACAATTCTTAGATTTAAGTGGGGATAATAAAAACAACAATCTAGTGAATAGTTTTCCAAAATCAAATTTTTTTCAAAAACTAAAAAGTGTTTACCATTTTATTGAAGTTATACTTTTCAATTTAAGTGGGGTATTATTACTAAAATAATTAATACTTTGAAATCTTTATTATAGTAAAATACTTAGGCTTAAATATAAAATTGGAATAATTTACCTAAAATGTGATAATATTTACATGTTGCCATTGTTAAAAGCTTTAAAGATACAATTTAAAACTATAAATTATGCCAAGCTTATCAGTGGAGCTTAAATTAGATGCAATTTATTTGGGTATAATTTAACATAAGTTTTATTTTACTATATATATCAAAGATTAGATTTGACTTACACTTCATTGAATCATATATTTAAATATAAAATTATAAGTATCAGAGAATAGGAGAATTAACTTTGCAGCTGAATTTATAAAAAACTCTAAATACTTCCATGCAGCTTGTTGGAGATACAACTAGGATGACCAAAAAAACTCTAGATCAAGATTTGATATCTTGGTCTAATAAGATGGAGAAATCTAAACCTAATATTTCTGATTCTCAATTTGACTGAAGAAAGACTCTTTGGAGTTATTGACCTCCTAAATTTAATCAACTTAAAGAAACTCAATTATTTGAGATGGCCAAGCAATTTGAAATGACTAATCATTTTGATGGGGCTAGCCCTTGTTAAGAAGGCCTATTGCATCTAACTAGAATTCTATTAGATATGATCATCATGAATATTATAATAAAAAACTTTCTTTTACTGCTTGAAGTCACTTTTGAGTGATTTTAAATTTAAGTTTTATTTATCCACAGCCATCTGCCCAAACCTATTCTTTGATGTCCTTGGCTCCACCACCTGCCACCCCAGTGTGGGGCAGCGGTGCACCCCCACCTAGCGTTTTCCACCCCGAGGGCAAGCGCGTTTGGATGGGCTCAAACAGCCCGCCCACTGCTTCCAGCCATTTTGTCCCCCCACGGGACTTAGCGCTCCACCTGGCGCATGTCCACCCTTCTTGCCCCATCCTTTTGCCCTCCCTCACTCCACCATTTGCTATTGCCTCAGAGTGGACTATGGGCGTTTGTTCCCATATGCTGATAAGGCAATTATTGACCTAGCCACTGCAGCCTTTGCGCCAGCTGGCTTTATAGACTTCCGCCCTTTTAAGGGCTACTTTGATGTTGGGTTCCAATCTGAGAAGGATGTTGAAGCAGCAGCACAAACTCCTCTAATTTATAAAAAAACCCCCCATTCCCACAACCCATACTCGCCTCCCTTCAGACACCACGCTGGTGGTATCCTTTGCAAATCTCCCATCCCACCTTCCACCCCAGGTTTTGTATGACCAGTTGGTCATGGGGCTTATGGCTTATGGCACTCAGCCCAACCTCATCTTTGCCATTCCATCTGGTGCAGAGCGCCTTGCTGCTCCTCGTGCAACAGCCATCATCATACCACACCACCCTACCATAGCCCAACAAATCCCACCCCGCGCTAGTGTGGCTGCAGCGCCTGATCATTTCTTTTGGGCTTGGGTCAATAATGGTAGGCAGATTTGTTCCCTCTGCTTTGGCCTCAACCATGCAAAAAAAGCGTGCCCTCAGGCCAATTCCGCTGCTGCAGCTTCTGAGCCCCCCTCTGGAGGTTCAGTATGGGATGCTTTGCTGCCCCCTCCCACTGTCCAATCTCATTCAGTGGGCCTGCGTGGAAAATCAGCCCCCCAAAACCTCCAGCCTCACTCTCCCACCTAAATCCACCCCAGCCAATCAGAGCAATGCTTGGACCACCATTGGCACCCAAGCAGCCACCCATTCGCCCAATACCACCCACCCAAATTTGAACGCCACTATTCCAATAAACCAAATTCCATAGTCTCTATTGGCTGAGACTGAGGAATCAGGTAATGTCCTCATTAGTAAGCATACAGGTCAACCTCTCTGCCAATTTGATTATGGTTGGGCAGAATTTTTCCTTCCTGACTTTGATGAAACCCCTACCCCTTGCCATATCGCTCCTCTGCCCAATACAGCCCCCTTCCAAAGTGACCACCAGCTCGCCTTAGCTGCGGTGGCCTCTCCTCAGTGCCTGAAACTACGCACTGCAGTGGCCCAGTCAGTGGCTCAGTTCCAGCATGGCCTGCCCACCCTCTTCTTCCCCCCTTCCAAACTTCCCTGAATCTGCCTGCAGTGACATCTCAAAACTATTCAATGATGCTGAAGTTGCTGTTATGAATGTCGCAACACTTGCTTCATTCAACCCCTCAGCCAAAATCACCCGCCACAGTATCTCCCTTTTCACCCAACTTCCTGAAGCCCGCAAAGAAGCTGAAGTTCTCCTCGCAGCTTTTGTTGAAACACTTTCCCATCATTGTCTTGATGAGGAAGTGGAAAACTCCTACTACGCTGACTCCAGCCCCCACTATGCAGATGCCCCGCCCTGACTCTCTGCTCTGGTCTGGTACTGTAACCAACATCTCATGATCGAGGTGGGTCTTTCTGAAAACCAACCCCCCAACCCCTCCTCACCCTCTGCCATAGTGGGTTAGCGGTTTCCGCTTCCCACTTGGTTAGTAGTTTTTTTTGTCATTTTGGGTATTGTATTTGGTACTGTCCGTCCCCTGGTCAGCGTACCTTGAATAAATTGAATCATGAATATTATAATAATAATGATAATCAACAATATCAGTCCTCTGGTAGGAAGATCTTACCTCAGGTGGATCAATAAAAATTCTTTCAAAGAACCACTACATTTTTCCTATAAATATCTCTAGTCTTTAATTATAAAAATACCTAAATTCTCATCTCGCATAGTTTAATTTTGGTCTATTTGCTTACAGGATTCTGTATTTTTAATTGGAACCAACTATAGCAATGGAACTAATAACTTTGTTGCAATTGTGTCAATCTTTGCTAGAGCCACGGAACTAATAATTTTGTAGCCTTTGTCACGCCTGCTTATAGATTTTCTCCCAAAATACCAATACTGGTGCTCCCTGCCAGGGCTGCTTCCAAGGCTACCTGGAAAAAACATACTTTCACAATGATGAATTCATCTAGCAAATTGAGTCCCTCTTCTGAGGAATTATGAGTATCTCTCGATGGGTACACTCAAACTGGCAAGATTTGCCTTCAGCTAATATCAGCCATATTCAATTTCAAGCTTCTATGGACTTGGCCATTGAGGGACCTGACCAAACTAATTATCAGATTCAAGCCGCTAATGTAGAGGAAACAGTCAAAGGCTTGATAAGAGGGGCTATCCAGCCTGGTGCTCGTCCTAATTGTAACTGAGCATCTAAAGTTGCTGACAATATGATGAGTTTGTACAATTGAGCGGTGTTACAGCCTACCAAAGTTGGTGCGGCTAGAACTGAACAGTACCTCCAGCATTATGTACATCCTGCTATATACCATGTACTCCAGATCTTGGGGTTGCATCACCTCGAGATTCAACGCCAGTTGACTCTGGCACAACAATTTCACTCTCAACTATCCTCATTCTATGAAACAGCGTCTAACTTTGGACGGGATAATTGGGAAGCTTTTCAATAATAGAAGAGAGATCAACAAACTTCATAACCAATTGGTGAGTGTTTGACAACAGTGTTGTGGCCTACATTGGCCAAGAAATCTCACAACAAGTTAGTGATGCTGCTACCCCCATGCAAAACCAAATCTCTACCCTCAAAGCTGAGATTACAAGACAGTTGAGAATATTGCAAGCCCAGAATGATGACCACTTCAAGGAACTCGACGTGCTCCTCCAGCAACTGATCCAAGTTGTAGATGCAATCTGAGCAGGTAAATCTACCTGCTGGTCCTCAAGGACCTCTGGGCCCACCTAATTCTCTGTTGATAACTCCAGGACCACCAGGGGAATGTGGTCCTCCTGGCACAATGGGTCAACAAGGCCCTCCGGGTCCTTTAGGAAGGGATGGGTCGCAAGGACCCCCAGGACCTCTAGGACCCCTAGGCTCCTTGCTTCCAACGTCCAATTCTGAACCTTCCATGCTCTTAGTATCTCGAGTACAAGCATTAGAAACCCAAATCTGAGCAATAGCTCAAGGGTGTTTCTTATCCTTGGAAGGTCTTCCAACTGATCTAAACTACTCCCAAATCAATTTACTGGATGGTATTGAGAATGCACATCAGCTATGTGATGTAAATCAAACTACTCAAGAAACCCAGTTTGCCTCTTTAACAGCATCCATGGAGCGGTTGGCTGCTAAATGTGAAGTACTTGAGACCAAGCAAAACGAGATGTTGTCTACAATTACCAACTTAACCTGAGCACCTACAAATGATTATCTCAACCAATGGGTCCAAAATCTACAAGATGATGTGAACCACTTAAGACAACAGGTTGAACGAGTTCCTCCTCAAGCCCATTTTACAGAGTCTGAACCCTCTGAGGCTGGACCTATCACAGTATCAGGTGTACACGTTTTGAACACAGAACCCACCCTCTTCAAACCTACCTTCAAAGATGAGTTTGAACTGGGTGAAGGTAGCATCCATTCTTTTCTTTTTGTATATGAACGCGCCATGTATGGAGCTACTGATCAGCAGAAGGTCCGCCACATCACCTCTTGTTTAAGTTGGTTCATGCAAGAGATCATGGTTCCTCATCTAAAGATCTGTACTACTTGGGCTCAAGTGAAAACCGCCCTCATCAAGGAATTTGGGAGTGACCAAATCCTCTCCAACCAAAAGCAGGCCTTTATGAATATTCAAATCAAACGAGGAGAGTCTGTCCAGGATTTCACAAAATTATTCTACCATGAGGCCCAAACTCTTGCCACTTGCAACTGAACTACCATTGATGATACTATATTGGCCATAATAGGTGCATTCGCTTCTCACACTCAGTTGTTATTGCAACTGAAGTCCCTAAAACGAAACTTCAGCTCCATTATTGGCATTAAGGAAGCACTTATGGAAATCCCTAATGGGGTGGTACATCTGACCTCCTCTAGTAACCCACGTTCTCACATCCATGCGATGCCACCTAAAACTAAATCCAAGTTGAAGAAGGAGCTGTGTACTTATTGTGGTCTTGTGGGTCATGTGGTGTCTCAATGTTGGAAAAAACAGGCAGAGGAGTCGAAAATAGAGGAGTCAGCATAGGGCACGAAGCTCCCTGTGCTGACCTACCTCAGGTGCCTCAGTCAAAATCTTTTGATTATTCTACCAATTGTTATGTGGTATCCGCTCCTAGTGAGCTTGATATCCCTGATGAATTATCCAACAAAGACACTATTTCTGCTTATGCTTCTTCTTCTACTTCTAATTCTATTCCATTGATTAATCCCTCAGTGTTTTCTATCCCAAACTTTTGCTCTGATGTGACCCAGGTGGAATTCATCATTCATAAGGTAAAAGTTTTGGCTATCATTGATACAGGATCGCCCATCAATGTAATCTCGTCCAAACTTATGAAGAAGATCAAAGTGGCGCCAGACTTGAACCATCCCCAAGATTATGGAACTGCTGGACCTTCCTACACTAAATCTATAGGAGCCTATTCCTCTCTTCCAATGCGCTTTGGGAATCTGGTTGTGTCCGCCCCTTCAGTGGTATTGGATAACAACTGCTACGATCTGCTCTTGGGAACTAAATTTCTCACCAATTTTGATGCAATCATCAGTATTAAGGACAAATACCTATCTTTAATTGGGTACTGGGTACCTTTAATTCTACATGATGTTCCAAATACCAAAGGCAAACTTAAGTGACGTGTCTGCTTACTGAAATACCCCACTTCTATCTCACGTCTCAAATACCAAATCCTGTGTCCAAGGACTATACTTCCACCTTCATCAGTTTGTGCCACTGAGGGAATGCTGCTATATTCTCACTCTCCGATTACCATTCCCCCTAAATCTCAAGTCATCATTGATACAGGAGTTCAAGTATTTGTACCCAGTGATCAAGTGTTAAAGATCCTTTGGTAACCCAAATCCTTCTCATTTGGAGGCTTTACCTTGCCCTGGCATACTTGATCCTGCCTACGATGGAACTGTTTTGGTTCTATTGGCTAATCTCACTTCTCAACCAATGCAATTGAATCACAATAATCACATTGCCTATGTGAGGCCTACTCCTTTGAGTGACTTATTGTTCATCTTGGGATGTGGAGATCTACACGAATTTGGACTGGAAGATCCCCCTATCATTTCCAGAATTGATGTCAAATTTGGGGATTCACTTACTTCAGAACAACAGCTGGAGGCTGAGGCTCTGATTGAAGAATATGCAGATATCTTTGCTTAAGGTCCTGGAGATTTTGGCCTAATGAAAGAGGTACAGCATCAGATGAAAACTGGGGATACTCCCCCTATCTGAGCTCGACCATATCGCAAATCCAAAGTTGAGGAGGCTCAGGTCTCAGTGGAGCTGAAGCAACTTCTTGATGCTGGACTATTAACGCCTTCTAAAAGTCCCTGGGATTCCCCTATACTACTCATCCAGAAGAAAGATGGGGGCCACCAAGTAGTTATGGACTATTTTCAACTTAATGCTGTTAGAAGGATTCTTATCCTCTTCCTCATATAGATGATTCCTTGAGGCTATTGTCTGGGTCCCAATATTTCTCAGCTATGGACCTTGTGAGCGGTTATTGGCAAATTGATCTTGCCCTAGAAGACCATCAAAAATGTGCTTTGATCTCTAGTGAGGGGCTATTTGAGCCTACTTGTATGCCTCAGGGGCTTTGCAATGCCCCTGCTACGTTTCAATGAGCCATGGATGGCTAATTTGGGGATTTGAAGCTTTTTGTGTGTTTTAGTTTATCTAGATGATGTTACTGTTTTTTCACGCACTTTTAACGAGCATTTGGCTCATTTGAAGGAAGCTTTTTGCCGACTGTGTCATGTTTCTCTTAAGCTTAAACCATTGAAGTGTGTTTTTTAAGACTGAGATTGAATTTTTAGGGCATAAGGTTAATCGCGAGGGTACTTTACCCTTATCTATTAAGGTACAAGCTATTTTGGACATGCCTGTTCCTAAAAGCTTGCGCAATATCCAAGTATTTTTAGGAATGGTCAGTTATTACTGACAATTCATCCCCCATTTTGTGAAAATTGCATATCCTTTAGTTTATTTATTGCATAAAGAAGTTCCTTTTATATGGGAAGACTCCCAGCAACAATCCTTCAATCTGTTGCATCAAGCCCTAATGAGTGCACTTATATTATCCCATCCTAACTTTTTAAACCCTTTATTATAATTACCAATACCATTGATATTGCTATTGGAGCCATTCTGGCTCAACATGATACCAATCTGGTCAATCACCCTATCGCATACTATAGTAAAAACCTGTCTAAGGCCAAATGCAATTATAGTGTTACTGAGAGAAGATGCCTCGCTGTTTTGGCCGCTATGAAGCACTTCCACCCCTATTTATATGGCAAGCATTTCACTATTGTGACGGATCACGCTTCCCTGAAGTGGTTGCAACAAATGAAGGATCCTGATGGGCGCTTAGCCAGATGGGCGTTAAAGCTCCAGAATTACGATTTTATCATTCAACATCGCGCTGGGGCTATACATCAAAACGCTGATGGTCTTTCTCAATTGCCTATCTTAACGTTACTCTCTGCAGAGGAGATCACATTTATGACCTGATTAGTAGACCTGAGCTCTGGTTCCGTGAATCTAAGGATGTTGTCTCAAAGTTACAACCCTTAACTGAAGACACTCAGGTTAAAGAAGGTTTACTATACAAAAAGTCAGGATCTAAGTGGTTGCCCTTTATTTGGCCTTCTGCTAGGACTGACACTATCATGGAGGCCCACCAAACTTTAGGTCATGGAGCTGTCGCTAAGACCCTCCAATGGTTAAAGAACCATTGTTATCGGGGTAACATGCTGGAATCCATACATGATGTGCTAGAGTCATGCCTTAAACGCCAACAACAACATGGAGGAAACCTGATGTTCCAACACCAAATTATAGGACCTTCTGAACCCTTCTCTACTGTGAGTATTGATGTGGTAGGTCCTCTCCCTATGGCCACCTATGGACATCAATTTATTCTATTAGATATTAATCATTTTTCTAAATGGATTAAAGCTATCTCAGTCTCCATGGTTACCGCCAGGGCTACAGCATCTTTCCTTTTTAAACAAGCTTCACCAGGCATGGCAGCCCAAAAGTCCTGTTATTGGATAATGGGACCAATTTCATATCTCAGGTGATAGTTGAGCTTACCAAATTAATGGTTACCTACCAGTCATTCACATCCCCATATAATCCTTCCACTAATGGTGCTGTTGAATGAGCCAATGGTACCCTCATAGCCATTCTTTGAAAGATGGCTTCCAATGATCCTAGTAGGTGGAACCTTTACTTACCCAGTGCTATATTAGCTTATAGAGTTAGCTCCATTGTATTATTGGAATGTCTCCATTTAAAGCTTTATATGGTCAAGAACCTATCCTCCCTTCAAGTGTACAACCTATACTTGAGGAGGCTACCTCGTAAACCACTGATTTAGCAATGAGGAGACTGGCCGATGAATTAATCTGATTACAAGAGTTAACTTCAAGTTCTCTTGCTGCTACCACCTTGAAGGAAGGAACCCAAACCAATGCTAGTAGACCTACGCTACCAGAATATCAAGTCAGAGACCTTGTACTCTTCTATCATCATAGGCTGGGAGGAAGAATTCATAAATTGGACCCCTTATGGGCTGGTCCTTACCGTATTATCTATCATTGGGGTGTTGATTACTCCATTGCCTCTATTGATACTGGTACTATTATCAATAGAGTGCATAGTAGGTTTCTTTACAAGTATGTGCCCCCTAGGCAAGATCTTGTGGGGCATTGTTGAAGATACAACTAGGATGACTGAAAATACTCTAGATTGAGATTTGATATCTTGGTCTAATAAGATATTAAATCTAAACCTAATATTTCTGATTATCAATTTGACTGAAGAAAGACTCTTCAAAGTTATTGACCTCCTAAATTTAATCAATTCAAAGAAACTCAGTAATTTGAGATGGCTAAGCAATTCAAAATGACTAATCATTTTGAAGGGGCTAGGCCTCATTAAGAAGGTCAATCACATCTAACTAGAATTCTATTAGATATGATCATCATGAATATTATATTAATGATAATCAACAATATTGGTCCTCTGGTAGGAAAGATCTTACCTTGGGCAGATCAAGGAAATCCTTGCAAAGAACCACTACATTTTCCCTATAAATATCTCTAGTCTTTAATTATAAAATACCTAAATTCTCATCTCACGTAGTTTAATTTTGGTCTATTTGCTTACAGGATTCTGTATTTCTGATTGGAACCAACTATAGCAATGTAACTAATAACCGTGTTGCAATTGTGTCAATCTTTGCTAGAGCCACAGAACTAATAATTTTGTAGCCTTCTTCATGCCTGCTTATATATTTTTCCCAAAATTCCAATACAGCTGTTACCTCAAGGTGGTGGTTGTAAAGCCAGACTAAAGCTTTCTGATTCGCTGCAAAATAAATTCAGGGGTTGTAAAACTACCTGAAGCAACCTGATTGCCTAAAATTGGGGTTAGCATTGCCAAAAGCAAAATAATTCATGACGCCATAAACCAAAACAAAAACCCCAAAACCCCCTAAAACAGCACCCTAAGCTTAAAGTGGTTACCCTAAGAAAATGCAAGCAACGAGAACTACCTAACTGCAGGTATTGAAGAAAGGGGTGCGCAAAACAACTACCTATCTGCGGGGTTGAAGAAATCTATATATAACTGTTAAGTATTTAGAATCATAAAATTTATTTTACTTAATTTTTAGGATACTCTGATTATCCCAGAAGGGTCTACATTAGAGTGGGGTTACATAATATTAAATTAAAACTAAACCTGTTTCTATCAGATTAGACTGATTATATAATGATAGATCATATAATAGTAAAATTTATCCAATTGGCTACAAAAATATAGGTTAAAACTCTTCATGTTTTTCTAAACTAAAGTTATTTATAATCTGATTAGATATAGTTGATAACAATTACTTATTATACTAATAGAATTTATCCAAATGATTATATACAATAAAATTTAATACTCCAAATATTCATTCTAAACTAAACTATTTTAATCAGATTATATCATTTAAATAATGTTAAAGCATCATTTATACTAATAAAATTTTTCTGCTTTGCTGCTTATGATATAGTTTAAAACTTTAAAAGTTTAGTTTTAGATCAAAACTAAAGCCATCTTGATCAGATTATATTGATTGTATGAGGTAAATTATCATACTTATAGAATTTATCTGATTAACTGCATTTGATTTAGTTTAAAGCTTTAAATATACATTAAAACTATTCTAATCAGATTAGATCAATTGATTATGTAAATCATACTTATAAATAAAATTTATCCAATTGGCTGAATTTATATTTTATAAAAAAATTAGATCAAAACTTACCATTTTTAATCAGATTAGATTAGTAGGTTAAGTTAAATCATCAAACATATATAATTTATTCAATTGGCTGCATTTGATATTTTTTTAGTACTAGATGGTCCCAACCAACATTTGATATATTTTGAAGCTCTAAATTTCGATCAAAACTTACCATTCTAATCAAATTAGATCAATTACAAAACTCTAAATTTAAATTAAAACTTACCATTCTCTTAAGATAAGATTAATTAGATTATGTTAAATTATCATAATTATAATTATATCTGATTGACTGCGTTCAATATAGCTTAAAACTTAATTTTTAGAATCAGATTAGATTAATATATAAATAAAGTTATGCTATTGTATTAAAAAAGGGTAAATCTGAAAGGTGGCATCAATCATAATGTATGAGAGAAGTGGAGAATATATCTTATCTATGGTGAATCTATTTTACAATATAATTTTAATACATTTTATCTATTCTATGGAGAATCTGCTTTAGTATATAATTTTGATATAATAAGTAATAGTTTTATCTGTGGAGAATCTAGTTTATAGTATAATTTTAAATAAATATATAAGCACTTTTATTCATTATATTGAAAAATTAAATAATATAATAAATATATGGAGATTCCTATTTATATATTTATAATTAAATAAATCTAGTTACAGTATCATTTATGATTATTGAAGATCATTAAATAGACTTGTAGGCAGTATCATTCATGATTATTGGAAAATTGGAGAATATATTTTATATAATGAGAATCTATTTTTTATATATAATTTTACAAATACTCTAAATATCTTTTAATGCATGCTACCTTTGAGGTGGGGATTGTAAAGTGAAATAAAGCTTTTTGATTCATTAGAAAATAAACTTGGGTGTAGAAAAACTACCTTTAAGCGAACTGATTGCCTAAATTTGGGGTTAGCGTTGCCAAAAGCAAAACAATTTATGATGTCATAAACTAAATTGAAAAGCCTCAAAATCCCAAAAAACAGCACCCGAGCTTAAAAGGGTGACCCCACAAAGAGGTGCGCAAAATGAACTACCTAGCTGTGGGTGTTGAAGATGAGCTTGCACTGGCACAGCCTCCATTCAGCCACCAGCTATGCTGGTGACCTCTTTCCAGTATCTGTGCTACCACTACACTCTGAGCCCCATTTACCTTAAACCTATCATTTGTGCCACTCAGACTAACAGCTTCACTGCTGCCCTTGTGCCCTGTGAGCTAATTTTATACTATTAAAGATTAACTCTGATCAATGCTCTAAGGTTCAAACGCTAATCACAGTATTGTATATTACCATAAAACTATCATTTTGTGCCACTTGGACTAACATCTAAGCTGGTGCCCTCATGGCCTGTGAGCTAATTTATTACTATTAAAACAC